>SNQJ01S0112228.1:52926-65185 GCA_010110895.2 Picea sitchensis
CTTTGAGTCATTTGTATTCTGAGTATGGGAATGCCTACCTCAGTGATGATATATTATTATACTGTATTTCCTTGTTTGTTGGCAGGTTTCCGACCAACTGTTCCTTGTTCCCTACACACACTCGACAAAGTATTTCAGCTATCACTATGTTCTAACTTCATACTTTGGGGGGCTCTCTGTTGCACATTATTTCCGTCATCCCTATGATCATTAATGATGTAAACCTATCTGTTTCCTTCAGAGGGGTCAGTGGCCTGAGTTCCTAAAGAGAGAAGGGAGAAGAACTTTTCCTGAGAAAAGAAGTTGCATTTTCCTATGTAAAAGCCTTATAAAAAAGGATGTTCACAGGTTTCTATATAGGCAGGGTGTGAGAATGATCCATTCTCACAGGTTTCACTATAGCCGGGGTGCGAGGTGTTCTCAGGTTTCTCTATAGCTAGGGTGCGAGAATGCCAGCACGTGGGAAAAATGAGCGTTTTCTCGAATCTTCTAGAAGGAGAAACTTCTATGGTGAGGTGGCATCTGAATGGTTTGGATCTTACTCGCTTTCATGATTTAGTGGGATCATCCTAACCTCCTCACCTTATCCTCTTAAACTTATAAAAGGAGAGTAATTCTCATGGAGAAAGTTAGCTTGGGTTAGTTTTGTTGGTTCTTGAGCTTGTTAGCTTTGGCTTGGTTAGAGTGGCTTTGAGATTTGCTTTGTCAAGATAGATTGTGAATATCATCAAATCTATGCTGTCAGAATTCTTGCAGTCAAAGTGTGTGGGGAACGAATGACAGTTGGAAGGGACCTTACGACATCAAGGCCATGGTTGTAATCTCTCTTTCACATTTAATATGATACAGTAATATGATTTTTTCCCATAAAGTTAGTTCCACTTTATTGTATAACTCCTTGATCATATACATAAATTCACTATTGAATAGATTGTGCTTTCTTCACTCCACTTGGTTTGTATTGTTTTGGTCTTGACTGTACGAGAGCATTGGAGCGAAGCGGGAGCAACAAATACCATATGAAGCATTAATAAGGTATGTTCCTTGTTCTTGCCTCTTATTTAATTCAATGGTTAGAATCTAGGGAAAGAGTCATATTCTGTCTTGCTTTGTTCTAGATCCAGGTGGATCTAGGGAGATCGGTTTGTGTCCTCACTTACGGATTTATCCAATAACAGACCTGGAGGTAGGCCAATCTAAGGTTGCATGGATCTTTTCTCAATGCACCTTCACTCCCTTAACACCTATTATGTGCCCTAAATAAAATATCTCTGTCAATCCAAATTCACACTTTGCCTCCTTGGAAAAAAGTGATTGTTCCTCCATAATGCTGAGAATCTCATCCACATGTCCCAAATGTTCCCTCCATGTCTTAATGTAGATCAAAATATCATCAAAGAACACCAATAGGTAGTTTCTCAACTGCTTGTTGAAGATATGGTTCATACACGAATCGAAGGTCATTGGTGCATTAGTCAACCCAAAGGGCATGACCACAAATTCATAGTGACCATAGTGACATCAAAATGTTGTTTTGTGTGTGTCCTCCTCTCTCTCACCCCGGTCCGGTGGTATGTCGATCGAAGATCAATCTTCAAAAAATATACTGCTCCATGTAGTTCATCTATCAGCTCATCAATCCTTGGTATCATGTATATGTTCTTAATAATATTCTTATTTAGATCCCTGTAATCAATGTACATTATCCACATTCCATCCTTCTTCTTCACCAATAATACTGAAAATGAAAATGGAATAGAGCTAGGCCAGGTGTATCCCATCTCCAATAGCTCATGTATGACCTTTTCTATCTCATCCTTGAACTTCTTTGGGTGCATTTATGGTGCAGTAATCACTGGATTGCCCCCTTCCTCTAACTCAATGACATGTTCAAATCCTCAATCTGGTGGTCTTCTTGATGGTAGTGGCCCAAATAACTTATCATGCTTACCCAATAACTCTTTTATGTCTGCATGGTAATGTTGACGATCCTGGGATGACTTCTGCATTGTGACCAAACACTTTGCTACACATGCCACATCTATATGTCTAAAGAGAGCCTCCATGCATCTGTTGGATACAACGTTGGGTTCTCATGATGACATACCCCTCAGGATAACCCGTTGACCCCTAGTGTCTATGAATTCCATCCTCATCTCCTGATAATTCATTTTGAAGTCTCCAAGGGAATATAGCCATTGTACTCCCAATACCACATTGATGTCTGCTAGTTCCACCACATAAAAGTCATCAGTCAACGTATAGTTTCCCAATGTCACATCCAACCCTCTAATCCTCTGAGTACATGTCATCTTGTACCCATCTTCCACTACTACTTCAAAACCCTCAAATTCCTCTGTGAGAATTTGTCTCCTGGTAACCAATGTTGCATCTACAAAATTATGGGTGGCCCCTCCATCAATAAACATTGTAACTCTTTGTCCCTACATAATGCCCGTGATTAGGAAGGTATAGTACCCAGGGACTCCTGACAATGTGGCTATGGTCACCTTCTTGACCCCTTCTTGTAATGGTGATTGTTCTGGAATTTCATGGTGTGATGCCTGACCACTATTCTGACCCTCATCTGGACTGTGCGGGTTCTCCTCCTCATCTTCATCTTCTTCATCAGATAGTACTTCAATATAATGGACCTTTCCCTTTCCCATACATCGGTGACCTGGTTCCCATGGATCCTTGCAACTAAATCATAGTTTCTTTCTTCTAATCTCTCTCTGAGTGTCTTCGTCCAACCTGTCTTTCCTTGTCCATGTTTTCCGGGGAAACTTTGCCACCTTCCCCTTCTGATGAATGAAGGTATTTACCGGGGGCTTTCTAACCATTGTGTCTTCCATATTCTCAGTTTTATTGATGGCATCCTGTAATGTGGGTAGACTAAAATCCTTAACCCAACCCTTCAAGGGTTCAATTAGCCCCTCTATAAATATAATCACTAACCTTGTTTTATGAGATATCAGTTAACTTGACAACGAACCTATGAAACTCTATGATAATTCCTTCGGTGTACGTGTCTGTCTCAACTGGGCCAACTCCCTGAAATGAATTTCAGGATCCTTCCTTTCGAGCCTGTCCATCACCCTCTAGGTGAATTCTACATATGTATTATGATGTAATGTTAGCATGTCCAAGGGTGACCAATCCATGATGCCACCATTCATGAGCCTCCCCATCCAAATGTAAGGTGGAAATCTTGATTGCCTCTACCTCAATCATTGGGTTGAGCTGGAGGTAAGTGTCCATATTCTACACACAAGCACTAGATGAACTCTTAGTTGATCCATCGAAAGAGGGAATAGTTAACCTTCCCACCCTATGTACATAAGATCATAGTTTTGTTGGTACTACACTCCTTTGTTCCATTCCCTTAGTTTGTTCCTATATTTAGCATTGTAATAGTCCTGGAAAGAAAATGCTTCATGGAAACCTTCTGGTGTGGCTAGGTACTCTTCGTAACCCTTAAGGGGATCACTATCCTAGTCCTGTTGTTCTGGAAGATTTGTCTGCTACTACTTAATAAATTGCGGTAATGATCACCTTGGTATTTTACTACTACATGTCGGTGAGTCACTCTGTATTGGAATATGAGTTGTTATTCTCCCTATAGGCCCTACTACTTTTTTGACTACCCTCTGTGTAATTCCCATTGTAGCCTCCTTGGATTTGAATGATATGTGTTAGGATTTGTGTTGTTTGTTGTTGCATAGCATTCATTTATAGTTTTCCTACAATTATAGATTCCAACAATTGTTGGACTTTGTCTTCACCCTCGTTTCCCATGCTTCCTTCTCGTTTTGATTATGATGGGATTTCTTCTTATTTCCTCTCCGGTGATTTGTTAGAGGGTTGTCCTCCACCCCCCATTCTTCCTCAACATTACAGGCTGGCAGAATCATCAGCGATGATTCCACCGTAATATCCTTGACCCAAATTATTAATTCTTCCTATGTGAAAATAATATTAAACCCTTACAATAATTTGTTGTTGTAAAAGTAGTTTCAAAACAAGACTAGAAATATAAACTATTTGTTGTTAGGAAGCTACACACAAGAAAAAGTGGTATGATGCCAACATAGAAGTCGAGTGTAACAACCCTAGTTGAATAGTTTCTTAAGGTTTATCAGATATAGTTAATTAAATATTTAATTGTCCTAATGTGTATTAGTTAAATAATGATTATTTATTAATAATATTAATAATATTAATTATTTATTGTTTAATATATGTTGATTAATTGATTAATTGATTAATCAACACATTTAATGTTTAGGTAACGAATTAAAGGCTTAATAACTTTTAATTTATTATTAGAAAAATTTAAGTATGCAGAGATAAAACATTGAATGGAGGAATAGGGTATTGAATGGAGGGATAAGGTATTAAATGGAGGGATAAGGTGGGTGTCATTAAATGAGGGTAGGAGGCGGTGAATGGGGGGCAGGATATGAAGGGGAAGAGGCATTCGGGAGAAGGACTTTTGGAAATTTGGGGGAGAAAGCAACATTTGGAGATTAGGGACTATATGTGTTTTCTGGTTTTGTATTTTCTGGTTTAAAGTTTGGGTAGACTTTTACAGGGGTGCATCGGTTGCTGGGAGTTTTGAGCTCGGGGGCCAAGAATCCTCACAGAATCTTGGAGCTAGGGAGTCAGAGAGGCTTTGTTCCTAGCTGGCAGGGAGGAAAGATTCAGTTTTGGGCAAAGTTTTGGCAGAGCAACAACAAGGACAGAGGGAGATTGGAGAAATAGTATCACACAGAGGTATGTATTTTAATGATTATGCTGTGTTATGTGATGGTTATGTAAATTTATTTTCATGTTGTTAGTAAATTTAATTTATGTTGAATAAATTATGGTTAAATGATGAAGATTAAATTGTACAGAATAACAATTATCTACTCTCTATTTTTAACTTGTGTTTTATAAGGCTTTATGGGGACAAATACCTTACATCGAGGCTCTCCAAGCCTCCCACTGCTCTGCTCTAGTATACTTCAAGATATTCATAAAATACCACAAGACAAAGAATCCAAGTGAACTCTTCTTTGTCAAGCTAGTGTAGGTATTGCACCACCAAAACTAAACCTGTAATGGAAGTGTTTTGGTCAAAACCCTAACGAAAACGTTGGTCACAAGAGCACTCAATACATATCAAATCATAATGCCTAAAAAGGTAGGCTCCCCATTAATTTATTCTTCTTGTGCAATTCTTCTAGATCTTTTTTCTTGACCAAATCAAACCCTCACTTCATTAAAATATAATTATTTATTTTATTTAATATTTCTTTAGGGTTTGATACTTTCACTCCCCTTTTTCTTTGTTGATATAACCTACCTAATAGTATAGACTAATGAGTCATGAATTGAAGAGGAACATTACACCATCTAAATTTAATACCAATAAATAAATTTTTCTTTCTTTATTTTTTAAAAGTTGTTCATAACATCTAATTTTAACATCCATAAATAATTTTTTTATATAATACCTGAACTCAACTCAACTTTTTCCTTCTTAGTTTTTCTCAGACTGTTCATAACATCTAATTTTAACAGCCATAAATATACTTTGTTTTTTGATACCTCAAGTCATTAAAAAAGTAAATATATTTTTGAGGATTTAGCGTAGATGGAGAGTAGAAAAACTCAACTTTATCAAGCAACCACAATTTATTAACTAGCTTTAGTAATTAAATGTTTTTTTATGTTATTTTTATTGGGTGATTTTTTTTATTTAGTTTAATTGTGTTAATAGTTGTATCATTGTTTGAAATTATCTTTTAATTTTTGTGTTTCATCACTTACAAAATATATCATATAATTGTTTTGAAACCATAATATTTAGATGTAAATCTACAATAACTATTTACACTAATATTTTTGTCTAATAATGTAATTGTAATCATTGTGTTAATAGTTATATCCTTGTTTAGATTATTTAGATTATTGATATATTTTTTATTAGTTTTAATGTATGAGGCTTTTATTTAGTGAACGTGTGGCATAGTATTTATTGGTGTGATATTAAATAATACTTTTAATTTTACTAGATGTTGATAAATACATTCTGAAATCTTTTTGTTGAACCTTCTTCCAATGCATCTTTCCAATTAAAAAACAGCTATTTTTACTAGATATCCCCTATTTTTACCACATACATTTTTTACTTCACACAAGCCCTCTTACAATACCTACAATATATTGACTCTATTTTTCACAATTTTAAAATTCTCCTTCATAAATGGATGTCATAAGATATTGACCAACAAAGTGAACCCAAGTTCTTTTATGTCTCATCATCTACAATAATATATATACAAAATTATAATAACAATACACACTTTACTCATTTTTTCTTTTATGTAATCATTCCTCCAAACTTTTGTAAGTGTTTAAGTTTGATTTTAAATTTCCTAAAATACATCAAGGATAATTTGTAGTGAATAGAGATGAAAAAACATATTATAAATATTTTTATAATAACAACATAATATAAAAAATGTTATTAAATTTTTTTTAATTTTTAAATAATAAATTTTATAAAAATTTTAAATATTAATTAACTTAAAATTATTTATAACAAATAAAAATAAAAATGTTATATTTATTTTATTAATAAAAAAATTTACGATGCCCCAGCTTTAGCTGCAGCGGACATCGGCATAGCTATGGCTGTAGCGGGCTCCGCTGTGGCAATGGAGACTTCAGATATAGCTCTCATGTCTAATGATATCAGGAAAATCGCAGGAGCAGTTAAGATTAGCCGAAGGGCATGGAGATAGATTATTCTCTGTTGTTGTTCATCTGCTGCAACAGCCTTGAAGCAGGCATTGGCAAGCTTTTGAACAGTTACACAAAAATCTTATTCTGCTGAACCAACTACAAAATTGTCTAGGATTTCACTCAGAGATGAAAAAGAGAAAAGAGAAAACCACTCACAACTAGGAGAAAAAGAAAAGGTCACAAGATAAGAGCATCAAGCTAAAAAGAGAAAAGCACTAGCTTTGTTTAGGTTCCGTGGGCAAGCTTACTTACCTACCTCCCTTCCATGCTATATTTTCATTAGCATTTTAGGTTTTGCATGCATTATACTATTGCATTTCTTCTATGATGCAAACAAGAGAAGGTCAATGTCATGGAGCATGGTGTTTGACATTTGTCTTTTCAACTTTATTTAAAGTTGAAATTATCTCAATTATATGAAACTTATCTTAAGTTTGCTTGGTCAAATAATACCTCAAACTCAAAACTTTGTATAAAAAATAAAATCCAAATAATTTTTTTATAAATTTACCAAATCTTTAGGTTAGAACATTAACTTGCAAGATTATTCTAAAAACATTACATTAAATTGATTAATATGATCTTACATCTTATAATATTATATGTAAAATAATTTTAAATAATTGAATTTATACTATTTTGAAATAGAAAATATTTTATAATAAAAAATCTGAAAAAAAACTAATATTAAATACAAAATTTGAATATATAATAATTAATATTTATTCAGAAAAAAAAATATATATATATATATATAATTTAAGAAAAAATATTTTAAGTTTTTTAAGTTTTATTTAAAAATATAATCATTATTCATAAAGTGTGGATATTATATTTTGAGACAATTTTTCTAGTTGATATATGTTTTTGTTAATGATTTTACCATTTAATTTATATGTTTTACTATTATTTAGTTAATATGTTTTTTATATATTAAATATTTTTAAAGTTCTTTACGTTATAATTTCAAAACTATAAATTTATGGTATAGTTTTTTAATGTAAAGAAATGAATTTCATTTATGAAAGATATATCCTAATAAATTTGGAAGATACATTATTTGTGATGTAGTAGTATAAAAAGAAAAAATAATTCAGAGAATCATAATTTAATATGTATATGGGAAATATTCTAACAATATTATCCATTTAATTCTTTGTATAAACAATTTTAATGTGATTTGTAAAAAAAGTTTTATTTTTTATAAGAATTGGGAAACATTTGTTAATGTTTAAGCCATTATTATAGATGTTTGCATTTCATTAGATAATAATAGCATAATCCAAGATCACTGCGAAATACACAAGCACAAGAGACACAACATTTATCATGGGAAACCCTCTAGGGGAAGAAAACCCAGCAAAACTTCCTTAATATAGATAGAAAATACAATGCCAAGAGATCTCTATGCTAATACAGAAAGTCCTCTCCAAGATATTCACCACTCTCTCTCTCTCATTTGCCAGTAACAGATCATAACTTGTCTCTCAAACTGAACAAGTGAGATGTGTCTAAGTGAGGCACTAGCCTCCTTTATTTATACAAGTCTATCACATGTGAAGTGTCTCTTCACTGGTAGAGATGACTTCTCAAACAGGGTGGGTAAACCCACCTTTATTATATTTCTGGGTCTCTTTAATAACTGTTGGGGCCGGCTTCTTATTCTGCCTATTACAATTGTCTTTTGACCAGTCCGCAAAAGGGGATTTGGTCCTATTACAATAACCGACATGATCAATCCACAATGGGGATTGATCCTATGAATAATATATCAATAATATTAAGAATACTCTTTGCAGTTACAATATTTCAACACTCCCCCTTAACAAGAAGGGTATTCTTCAGCAACATCATGCGAGAGAGAGAGAGGACAACATCATCAACAACAAAGTGGGAGGATAGCATCATCAATATCATCTTGGTTGGTATATCTATAAATCATTGGAAGTTTTCTTCATCGACAGCATCATCATTCTCAAAGGAATGCCATCATCATTTGCATCAATATGTATTAGTATAAAAACTGATACATCATCATCATCATAGCACAAGGTTGGCTCATCATAATACAAGATTGGATTTACGTCACAACTATCAAGTTGGAAGCTCAGTACTTGTCTCATCCCATCGTCTTGCTTGATGTCACAACACTCAAGCTGGAAGAAAGATACCCGTCCTGCTTTACATCACAACCATCAGGTTGGAAGCAGGATACTAGACTGGCTTTACGTCACAGCTATCTAGCTGAAAGCTCAGTACTAGTCTCATCATATCATCTTGCTTTACGTCTGATAGCTTGGTCAGAAGCAAGGAACATCTCTTCTTGCTTTACGTCTGACAACTTGGTCAGAAGCAAGGAACATCTCTTAATGCTTTACGTCTGACAACTCGGTTAGAAGCAAGGAACATCTCTTCTTTCTTTACGTCTAACAACTCGATCAAAAGCAAGGAACATCTCTTCTTGCTTTATGTCTGACAACTTGGTCAGAAGCAAGGAACATCTCTTCTTGCTTTACGTCTGAAAACTCGGTCAGAAGCAAGGAATATCTCTCCTTTCTTTACGTCTGACAACTCGATCAGAAGAAAGGAACATCTCTTCTTGCTTTACGTCTGACAACTCGGTCAGAAGAAAGGAACATCTCATCTTGATTTACGTCTGACAGCTAGGTCAGAAGCAAGGAACATCTCATCTTGCTTTACATCTAACAACGAGGTTAGAAGCAAGGAACACATCTCATCTTGCTTTATGTCTGACAACTAGGTCAGAAGAAAGGAACACATCTCATCTTTGTTTACGTCTGAGAATGAGGTCAGAAGCAAGGAACACATCACATCTTGCTTTACGTCTGACAATGAGGTCAGAAGTAAGGAACACATCACATCTTGCTTTACGTCTGACAACTAGGTCAGAATCAAGGAACACATCACATCTTGCTTTACGTCTGACAACTAGGTCAGAAGCAAGGAACACATCTCATCTTGCTTTACATCTGACAACTAGGTCAGAAGCAAGGTACATGTCCTTCTTTTCGTCACAACCATAAGGTTAGAAGCAGGGAATATCTCATCACATCTACTCCCCCTTTCGAGGGAGGTCCTTTCGGACAACGCCAAGCTTATCTCGGAAGTACTTAAACTTCACATGAGATAGGGGATTGGTCAACACGTCAGCAACCTGTTCATCCGTGCTAATGTACTGGAGCTTCAAGGCTCCTCTCTGTACCATGTTGCGGATGTAATGATAGCGGATCTCTATGTGGTTTGACCTGTCATGGAATACATGATTCTCTGTCATCTTTATGCATCTCTGGTTGTCACATAGAATTACGGTTTCTCTCATATCCAAGTCAAATAGGTCAGTCAACAAATTTCGAAGCCATATAGCTTCGCAGCTAGCAGAACATGCAGCAATGTATTCTTCTTCCGCTGTGCTAAGAGCAATACTAGATTGCTTCCTACTCTGCCATGAGATCATAAATGATCCCAAACTGAAACAACATCCTGAAGTGATTTTCCTGTCAGAAACACTTCCTACCCAATCTGCATCAGTATATCCACTCAATGTGAAATTATGATCTCCATCATAGCTGAGACCATAATCTATTGTACCTTTGAGGTACCTCATCACATGTTTTGCAGCCACTAAATGAACACATCTGGGTTCTACCAGAAACTGACTCAAGGTGTTCACGGAAAAACAAATGTCTGGTCTGGTGTTCGTCAAATACATCAACGATCCAATAATCTGTCTATACAGTGTGGCATCAACCAATTCTGATGACGTATCGACCAACAGCTTCAGATTCACTTCCATGGGTGTATTCATGGACTTGCATTCCAGCATGTCGAATCTCTTTAAGATTTCGACCGTGTACTTCCCTTGGTTAAGGAAGATCCTCTCAGGACTCTGCCATACCTCAAGACCTAAGAAATAATGCATTAGGCCAAGGTCTTTCATTTCAAATTCCAAGGCAAGTCACTTTTTACATTAAGCGATGAGCTTTTCTTCTCCAGTTAAGAATAAGTCATCCACATATAGCAGTAAGATTACTGGCTCATTATTAATAATTTTGAAGTAGATATTTGAGTCTTCTTTACTCTTGGTAAAGCCTAAGCTTGTCAAGAAATTGTCTATACATCCATACCAAGCTCTAGGAGATTTCTTCAATCCGTATAGGGATTTCTTAAATCTGCAGACAAGAGACCTCCTATCTTCAACCTCAAATCCTTGAGGTTGATCTATATACACTTCCTCTTCGATGACACTATTTAGAAGAGTTGTCTTCACGTCCATCTAGTGCAACTTCCACTTCATCTTAGCTGCAAGAGCTATGATGGTCCTGATCAAAGTGTATCTGGCCACATGAGCGAATGTCTCTTCATAGTCAATGCCTTCCTTCTGGGAAAAGCCAAGAGCAACAAATCTTTCTTTATACTTCTCAATACTTCCATTAGTAGCATGCTTTTTTTGAAGAGCCATCTGGAGGATACCCCATCTTTATTCTTCATTCTGGGAACTATTTCCCATACTTTGTTCTTCATTATGGATTGGTATTCCTCTGTCATGGCATCTTCCCATTCTTTCCTATGAATGGATTCTTCAAAACAAGTAGGCTCCTCTTCTAGGAGGTCACACATCAAAGCCGTATAACTGGAGAATGGATTTGGTATTTTCACCTATCTCATGGGTCCTTTGGGAACATCGTACTTCTCTCCATATTGAATAAGCTCTCTAGCCCAAGATGGATTTCTTTTATGGAGGATCGTCATCTGAGGAGGTTCTTGCACTTCTACTATATCATGGTCTTCTAGAAGTTCCTCATCAGGGGAAGTTACGAATTCCCTCACTGGTTTTGCAGCTCTGGGAACCTCCCTCATTGCAGTATTGGGGATTGCGGGTTCCTCTTCATATACCTCTTCAAGCTAGTACATTTTAGATTTCTTGAGCGCTGCATCTTCATCAAAGGTCACATCCCTGCTGATCTCAATATGATGTTGACCTGGTATATAGATGTTGAAGGCCTTGGAGACCTCACAGTATCCCACAAATATTCCCTTCTTTCCTGAACGGTCCAACTTGTTTCTCTTTTCTTTAGGTATATGAATAAACATTGGACAACCAAATATTTTGAGATGGCTTACATCTGGCTTCTTTCCGGTGAACATCTCTTCTGGTGTCTTGAGCCCAAGTGCACTATGGGACAATCGGTTTTTCACATAAACAACTGCCATTGTTGCTTCTGCCCATAATGTTCAAAAACACAGGTATTCCAACAGAGGACAAACACCTTCAGTAACCACTCACATAACTAGATCAAAGGTCAACACACAGATGTTTTCAGGTGGTAAAACCCCTACAGGGAAACATCCACGACCCCAGCCAACGCGACCACTTGGAGCAGTTTATTAATGCAAAGAAAAAGATTATAGAGAGATTTTACAAGAGAGTTTCTCACAATCGATC
>SNQJ01S0112229.1:0-22703 GCA_010110895.2 Picea sitchensis
TATTCTTGTAACTTTGAGATCCAATTCTCTGGTTTCAAATGGCTTCGATCTGTTCTCCTTTTCTTTAATCAAGTGTGCGATCTTCCTAGTCATGAAATCTTTTAACTCTTGCTTCTTCTGCTCTAATACTTCTTTTTCTTTCCTTCTGGCCTGGTCTCTTTCAATCCAATGTTTTTCGAGCAACATAGTAAATGGAGTGTTTCCCTCAATAAAATTAACAACTTCAAATTCTTCCTCCGTTGAAGTTCCCTTAGTACTCATAGATATCTGGGTAAGCTTTCCACATAGGTTTATAAACTTTCCTCTGAATAATCTTATTCCTCCCAATGAAGGAATCATAGCAGGCTCCCCTAAAGTTTCCCAAGTTATTTTTGTCATAATATTCACCTGTGTTTATTCATCCAGAACACAGCCAATGTCGAAGTCTCCTATTCTTTCTTCTATGCATTCTTTTTCTTTGAAGATCTCCAATAAGCTGACATGTTGGTGATAATTCAAGGTTTCTTTCATCTGTAGAAACACTTTCTCTGATTATTTCTGGAGTTCTTCCATAATCTCAATTTCTTGACCTTTCTCGTGGTCTTCTTGTCTCATATTCATCCTTTCCATCTTGGTTATCATTATAGGGCAATCCAATACTTCATGGTCCATAGCTCTACAACAAAGACAACTAGATATTTTACCAGGACATTCCTTAGCCAGATGGACTGGTCTTCTGCAACTTTAACAAAGGGTTAATCCTCTCTTTCTCTTAAATGATCCCCAGCCTCTCATGTACTATGCATTAGGATCATGGTAGCTATCCTGCAAAATATTCTTTCTAGGATCCTACATCCATTTGTTAGTCCAAACATTCTCTCTATGCATAGGTATAACATATCTTTCACTATTCTTATCAGATCTACTCATATCAAACCTTATTTCATCTATCAGTGCCCTAGTTTTCAAGCTAGGACAATTCTTATCAAACATACCTAGATCCATACTTTAGAAACAAAAATTTACACTTATCGTACTTCTACAGAGCACAAATCTTGCAGATCTAAAACTTTTCACTATTCTTACCTTTATCAAAGCACAGAGCTTGCAGATCTTACCTCTTTTAATCAGAAATTCTCACTTTTACCTTTCTTAGAGCACAAAGATTTCAGATCTTACCTCTTTTCTTCCAATTGGACTTCTTTTCTTTAACACAGAGCTTCACAAACTAATTAGAGTACTGCACACTAGAGCGACAGATCTACGCACAGAGATTTCACAATTTCAGGTCGGATCTTTGCACAAAGATTCTTCTTTCTCAGTTCCCAGCAATCATAGTTTCGAGTCCCGGCAACGAAACCATTTGTTGGCATGGGGGCAGACCCATGGTTCAACGCTCAAGAGTGCACCAACAAATCCCTAACTACCGACCCTTTCAACAACACCTGCGAAGAAAATGAAGTCTAACCTGAGGTAGAGGCAATGATCCAGGTAGATATCGATGGCCACCCACCTTTTCCAATTGGCTCAAAACAGTTTTTTTGCAATTTTGGCAATTTACTATTTTTAGCAGGTTTTAACTTCCGAGGCCATTTTGAGGGCCTAAATGAATGTTTTTAGAGATCGAGGTTCTCAATAATAATTGAAGGCATAATTGAGCCCCCAAAATGAATCTCCTTGATGATACCTTTCCAACGAGCTATCATGCGCCTAAAACGGAGATCGTATGCAAAAGTTACGACCCTAGGAAGTTGATGTACTAACTTACCCAAATGGGACCCACATGACCTTTGGCGCTTCATCTCCTAGGGTTAGGTTTTTGGATGTCTATGAATTTTTTCATTCTTGTTTATTGTAAAAAGGCCTCTAGAGCCTCATTGTAATCATATTCTTACGAATGTGAGTAGCCGTCACATCTCTTCTCAGAGATAAGCTTCCACCATTCTAGCGAGTCTTTCACTCTGTATTTTTACAGTCTCTGTACATTTATTTGATTAATAGAAATTGTGTATTACTTTATATATGTTTTTATGGTTGCATCTCTGATACATTTCTTTTATATTATTGAATATCTACAATATCTATGTGCATTTCTTTATTATATCTCCGCTCTCATTTCATGCCGAAAATAATTATAATCAGTGGTATCAGAGCAAGTTGCTCTTGATCATTTTTTAGTGCATGTCCCCAACGAGGTCCGAGTATAGCAAGTTGGGTCTCGAGCTTGTCTCTCTTGAGGAAAATCACTCTCGCACACCCAAGAAAACCTCAATGGAAGAATAAAAAAAAGCGGCCAGGCAGAATGATCCCTACTCGATTAAATTTGCTTGAGAAAGCTCTCAAGCGAAAGGAGGACGAAATGATGGAGAATTTTCCCCATCCTTTAAAACCCCTCAGGATAACATGGGGCACATCTTCATCAGCGGCCACTTTGGAGGCGCATCACCTTTCAAAGGTACGGTTTAATTTTGATATTCTTGTATTTGAAGGTCAAATAGATCACGGATACCCCCTCGATAAATGGTTAAATATTCTAGAAGGTTATTTCTTTGTTCATAATTTTCCGATAAGGGAAAAGATCACCTTAGCACTCCTTAAGGATCTCCCCATGTCAAACATTGGTGGGGAAACTTACTTGGGGGTGAGAGTTCCGCAATTACGGAATATATGGGGTTAGACCCGCAGGATTTTTGTGGATCTTGATGAAACGATAATACCCTATTGGCAACTATAAGGAACAATACACGAGATGGACCAAACTACGGCAAGAGAGAGGCCATCCGGTTTTGGATTTCACTAATAGATTCCATACCTTGCACACCAAAGTGGGTATCAAATAATATGAATGAAAATTGGTTATGAAATACCATGGATCCCTACATAGATACATCCAAACAAAAAAAATGGAGTTTCTAGACAAATCATCCTTGGGCATGGCCTACAAATATGCCGTCAAAATCAAGCAGAAATTTAGGCACCGAACAAATGGGAGTTCGGGTCTACAAATCCACAACAACAAAGTATGACAAAGACATCCCTAACAAAGAGTCTCACGAAAACCGGTCAAACAGGAAAGAAGGGTCACGGGAGGACAAAGAAGGGCACCGGAAAAGGGTGCGATTTCTACAAAATCCCATGGCACAAAACCGATGAATTTCGCTCAAAAATCATTGGTGGCTGAGATCAAGAAAAGGAGCCAAACCGATTGATCTGATTAGAAAATGCGGTAAAAGGCGGATCGCCGATGCATACCTTATTGTTATGCAGCGACCGCTGATTCAACCGGAAGAACCAGCAGTCGAGGAAGAGGAGAGTGCCTTTTCATTCCACGGATGTGGGTGAAGGGACTAGCGCATTTTGTTGTTGATGGCCCGAATCGGAAGAAGCTCATCTCAGCGAGAGGTCGTAAGCGGTTGGGGTTGTAAACAGCACCACCCACATCCATATCTGACGTGTGTGGCTTCTCCAGGACGGATCTTATCGACTGGGTAATGGTGGCGTATGCGGCATCCAACCCTTCAAGGATGAGGTATTATGTGATGTTCCCCAGTGGATGTTTGTGATGTTCCTATTGGGCAAACCATATATGTGGAGCGCCATGTTGTTTATGAGTCTACGACCGTGGTGTCATTGTTACTTTGGGGGTCATCTCTGCAGAATACCACCGAAGTGATTCCAACTATTGTTCCACCTAAAAGTGCCACAAGGTAGTATCTCATCTTACAAAATTCAACTTCTTCACAATCACGACAAAGGTGAACAAAGGGACATTGCAACCACTATAGTTTTGTCCCCCGCACCTTCTATCCAACAAAATCAAAGTCGACAAGGTTGCGACAAAGCACAAAGATTCCTTACGCACACCTTCCTCTCATGCTTCGACTGGTTGAGCGACCTCATCTTCAATAGGTTCATGACGGACTTCCACAAACTAAAGCGGTATTGACATCTTGTTGGCGGCCGATTAGCATTTTTATCACTTGTCCTTATAAAATTTTGCCTACGGTGTTTATGAAGCCTTGATTTTTAAATTCATGATCCTTAGATAGCGACACTATTATTTTGCATTATTTGCACCTTACCTTTGTTTTTGTTTCCATTTGCCAAGCATGAAACTTTGATTTCAAAGTCACGTTAAAATTGTCACTGGATTGTTGTAATCATCCTTGTCGATATGCCCATTGTTTCCAATTTACTTATCGTTATACAGTTCACAAGACTCCAAGATCCTTATTCATTTGGCATGCTTATTTGTTAATGGCTTAGTTTACAAGGCTGTGGTGATATTATGATCAAGTTTGTGATGCATTGATGGTTTGATTTCTATAGTTTTTAATCAATTCCCTTGACACGGTGGTTTCATGGAAACACATTGGTGTTATGGATAGACCCTTGGTATAAATATTTTTACATAACACATGTTTCATATGATCCGACCCTTGGTGTGATTTCGAATTATTAGCTTTGGTTTTAAAGCTATGCTAATATTATTTCTTGCGCAAATGTTTGGTTGATTTACCATAGATTTCATTGGTTGAATGAATGGCATAGTTTTTAGCGCCTATACAATAGTGGGTTGAATAGTTATTTACACCGATGGTTGTACTATGGATATGACTATTTTTCATGGGTTGAACAAACCGCCATAACCGCCGCGTTAAATGCATTAATGTTTTCCCTATCTGGTTCGCAGCGCTTTGCTGGTTTTGAATTGAAAGCCTGTGAGCGTTTTGCCCCTGTCTATACTCTGTTCGAACCCTAGCCCGTTCACCTCACTCACCGTGTGCTCCACGTCTATGGAGATGGGTGAATTAGCATAGAGACAAATGGTAACTGGAAACGCTGTTACTATTAGGTAAATGCTTGAAGAAGAAAAGGATTTAGAGAAGATAGTGGATTTGGCTCGCATTTATACAAGGCTTGAGGGTTCAACCTTTCAGTTTGCCAACAATTTCCCTCACCTTTATTGGTCTTGAGGGATAAAGTAGATGATATCTGACTTGAACTCAATGAAGATTCTAAGCTCTTAGCGGTTGTGACTACAAGCCCGGTGATGGTTTAAAAATTTCAAAGTTGATGAGGTGTCGTGGCCATTCTTTGATGCATTATCAAGAAGGTCATTTCCTATGATAAGGGTATGCCTATTTCTACCCTCAAACCCGAGTGGCACGACCTTTTGGTAATCATTAAACAATTTGTGACCTATGAAGGTCGGTGTAAACCAGTTTTTCTGTATCACATCCGGTTATTGATGAATTTCATGGGCTATCCTTTGAACGTGCCACATTACTTCTAATAGCATTAGTCTTTACAAGATGTCTAAGAGGTTCAAGCTGCGAGAAGGCTGATAGAAGATTGTTTCACCATGGCTTAATTAAACTCATAATCGTCCACCATTTGAGCCTTCATGGTAATAATTGGCAAGCCTTTCTATCATGAAATGGCTTTTCTAGTCAGTCACGTTCAAATCGACAAGGTTGTGGTTAGTGAGACTTTGGTTGGACCAACCATGCCACTTCACATCCTTCTACACCCTGTCAAACCCTCGTTTTCCACGACCGACCTACAGGTACCCTAACCAACCCTTGTACTAAAGACAAGACTAAGGTTGTCAAGAAGCCTATGAATAAGAGAGTCAAGGGTAATCCTATTGTCAATAGCAAGGGTAAGAAGGCTGCACGATGGGTATCAAGGTGTGCTTGTAACAAACCAAAAGAAAATACAGATTAAAAACCAATCCTGTTAAGTGAGATTTTGATTCTGAAATCGAACGATTTCTAAGTGAGGAGTACCCATACTCACATGGTCTTGGTTTTGTCAAGCCCTATGATTACGTATCCAACCTCCCACCGTGACTCAAGGATGACCCTAACTTCTTGGGAATTAAGATTCACAATGAAATCCTTGGTAACTTGAAATAACCCTCGCTTGTGATGCCAAATCCTGATCAGTCACCATGTACCCAATGTAATGTTTGGCTTGAACGTTATTACACCGGCGTTCCCCTACTGCAATCAAAGATCAAATCGTTAGAATACCAAATCACAGTGCTATCAAAAGAAAGGGACGGGCTTCAAGCTAATGACAAGAAACAAAACCGGATCTATTTACTTTAAAATCGTGGAGATGTTTTGATTCATAACAATTGTATCGACCCCAAACTGTTTCGATTCGTTCTTATTTTGATTTGATTTGCAAATTATTGTTGTGTGCCACAATTGGTATGATCGTTTGTATATGTTTAATAGTTATATCAATTTGAAAAGCTTGATCAATGTTGATTTAGTTTGGATTGACAATGGTTTTGTTGATGGTGAGCAATATTGTGTCAATTGGAATTGGTTCATGAAAATGGTTCATCCTTTGTCAAATTATATAATGAAGTTATGTGTTTACCTAGGTGGTGATAACTCGGTGGACATAGGTACATGTATCTCACGGTTATCATTAAACGACCCGCGATTTACGTTTGCTCTCAAAGTTAAGCACATAAAGTTTGATTCAAAGAATGATTTTTTTGGTTTCCAATTAACAATTAAATGCTTGTTCAATAGGTTTGAATTTAATTCTTTAAGATTTGAATTGATTTTCAAAACGATTATGTGTTCAAATTAGACCAGCTCTGAGAATCGCAAGATGCATAGCTAGTCTTAAAATTAGATTTTTGTCAATTTTATCAGCAAAATATCCTTTTAACTTGTCTATTTTTTCCTCTCTCAGGTACATACGAATTGCAATGATCAATTGGGGCTGTGGCGGTTAAGGAGATATTTGTGTGATGTAGTTTTTTTATTTTAAGTTGTTAGTTTGAGTCAGAAGTAGATTTGAATTTATCTCAGTTACTACATAAATTGTTTTGATAACTCGGAGGAATGTTTACCACATTGGGAAGTCTTTAAATACTTGTCAATTTTTGTAATAAACCATGATCAATGTGGAGAGAACCAGACTATGTATTTATGATACAGACTGGGATGAAATTTGATGTCTTGTAACAACTTTTCGGCTTTCAATATATCAAACTTTGTTTGATTTATTCATATCAGTTCGCAGTTGATTATAGACTACTTTAGCTGGTAATTCATTGCAAGTTGATGTGACTTGGTTAATGTGTTATCCATATCGATCTCTTTCATTATTTAAAAATTACAACAATATTATGGTTGATTAATGAATCAGTTTCTCTTCTTAGTTAATTGAATCATTTTGTACAAATGTCGTTGCTGATTTATCTAATTGTGATGGTTTGTAAATCATAAAATTGTTGTTATATTTTGTCTTTTGTCCTGTCGTTTATATTTGTATAAAACTTCTTTGTTTACGAAGCGTGGAATATCAGTGCGGCTCCCTCCTAGAGCGGCTAAAACAACTATTGCATACGGGACAAACCTTGTAGTTACTTCATGTCAGTTAGTTATTGTCATTTGATAGTAAATTCATTAGTATAATATAAGTAGTTTAGATAGATACAATGTATAGTTTAGATTTGTAGTTAGAGTTAGTAGCTTAGATGGTTAGTTTTATTCTATTTCTTTTTTCATCAAAATTATAAAAATCAAAAGCGGTTCGTTGTCTTGGGGCCAGTTACAAATGATTTACTGCGGGTTTTTAATTTAAATGTAATTTGTAAATGTATATTTATAATTGAAGTTGATTCTGTTGATAATCAAACGTTTACTTTTATGGGTTATTGTTGTATAGTTTAGTTAATAGATTGTATATATTAGTAGTTTAGATTTGTTTAGTTTGTTTTTAATTGTTATTTTTAAGATTAGTTCATTTAGAGTAGTTTTTCTTTGTTTCCCTTAGGACTTAGATCATTTATGGGCTGCTAAACCCGTCAGGTGGGTTATCCCAACTGGCTTGGGTTTATTAGACAACCCCAGTTTGGATCCACTCTTCTAGTTAGCGGCGTTCACTTTACAGCCAGATCCAACACGTCTCCGACAATACAAGTAGCTCACCCGGATCTGAGGATCAATAAGCGGCTTTTCCCTCTCCCACAGGGAGCTCAATGCAATGGGATCATTGCTTCCTGGGAGGAGGATTGATCGAGTGGATATTGGTGGCCACCACCTTTTCATTGGCTCAAAATAGGTTTTGGCAATTTTGGCAATTTACTATTTTAGCGGAGTTTTAACTTCGGAGGCCATTTGAGGGCCTAAAGTGAAGGTTTTTTCGAGATGAAGGTTCTCAATTATAGTCTAGGAAGGAATCATTGAGCCCCACAAATGAATCTCCTCTATGATACCTTTTCCAACGAGCTGTAATTATGCACCTAAAGCAGAGATCATTGTGGAAGAGTTTAAAGACCAGGAAGTTGATGTTGCTGCAAACAGGGCCACATGACTTTTGGCGCTTCATCTCTCCTAGGGTTAGGTTTTGGATGTCTAGGAATTTTTGCATTCTACTGTTTATTGTAAAAGGCCTCTAGAGCCTCATTGTAATCATCTTCTTACTAATCCAGTGGCATCAAATCTCTTCTAGGAGATAAGTTGCCACCATTCTAAGCAGTCTTTCCTTTCTGTATTTTTCAGGAGTCTCTGTACGTTTATTTGATTAATATAAATTGTGTATAACTATATATTTGTATTTATGGTTTTGCATCTCGATACATTACGTTATATTGTGAATATCTGCAATATCCTGTGCATTTCTTTATTATATCTCCGCTCTCATTTGATCTAGAAAATAATGCGGATCCGAACTAGGAGGTGGTTCGCGGGGACTCTAGCGTTACGCAACCTTGCATTTGGTTTCTGAGATCCTGATTCTAACATTAATGTCCAATTCTTAGTTCTGATTGCATTTTAAACCCTAATTACAGATCATTTCAATACTCAACCAACTCTATCATCTAACAACACTTAGCATGATGGAGCGGATCGAGATCCTATGATTCAAGAACTAAGAACATGTATGTAAGTCAGATATAACATCTGTATACATCATTAAGCACAAAGCATCAGGGATATATCTGTATATATTAAATCACTAAGCATATTAACATATAATCTCATCAACACATTGCACAAAGAAGAGAGAAACCACGGATATTCGTGGTTCACCCCCAGCTTGGGGCTTCGTCCACCAACTCTTTGTCTTATTTATTATCTTCTTATATAGGTTACATGCACATAGTCTCAGGCTTCTCCTTGGAAAGAAAGGAGATATGTAGATCTGCTCAGACCCTCCTTCCTTAGGTATATATCAAGCATGCCTTCGGTCTCTTACAATGACTTTCCCTTAGCTCTACAAGTCTCATGGGTATGCACAAAGGCATCCCGGTGACTCTTGATCACCATGAATCCAACCCTGGCATAGCCATTCTTCCGCGGCTTTACTTCTCATTTGCATCCACCCTAGTCTTCTATATATATTACAAAATGAGCCTAATCATGGGTAAAAACCCATGAAGTAGACGATACCATGCCCATTACAAGATCCCAAAGAGCAAAAGAATCCTAAAGGGTGAGATCATGGTCTCTCTTAGGTCTTGTGCTTTCTGTCTTTGAAAGGATGTCGAGAGTCCCAAAATGATTAAGTGATCAAGGGATCTCCAAAGGAAACTTGGTTAAGGGCCAACAACCCTTTCTTTTTAATTGTTTCACTTTAGCACTAACATATTTTAACTCGTCATTAGTTTTGTCTTAGTTTACTTTCTTATAAAATAGAAATACAAAAATATTATTATTAAGTTAGGTTTTCTTGTACATATTTTAACGCTTGTTTGTTCTTTAAGTTTTAATTTAACCGTTGCTTTCAGCTTTATATTAAGACTCCATACACATAAGAAAGACCAAATTCATAAAATTTACAAACTAAACAAAAATCAATCTTTTAAAGAAAACAAAAGCAAAGTTCCTTCTTCTGGACTTTTGGGTTAGAGAATTTGGCATGAGTTTAATGTACTTTCTTGTTGGGAGCTCTAAACTGAGGGTGGGCATTCTGCTCTCTTCCGACCCTAGCCCTTGTGGGGTTGAGATGTGGACAGGATACTTTTAGTCCCTTGACATCTTCAAAACAGTGGAAAGACTCAGATGGAGGTGTGGCCAAGGCGGAATCTGGAGTAAGAAAGCAAATGGATTAGGTTGGGAAGATCCCGTTGTTGGACCTAACCAGTGCTTCAATGACAGACAGGGCAGGTAAAACTCAGGCTAGAATCTTGGTTTTAATTCCAGACAGCCCATCAGCAAATGGGATAGAGGTTGTGTGGAGGCTTGAATAGGACATGACCAACAGGGAGATAAAGGAAGTTTGGGACCCTCAGGATCAGAAGTCGGTGTGCAGAATGAATAAGGATCATCCATCTCAAGCTGAGAATGAAGTGTGATCCATCCAATTTGGTTTGAAGCCTCTGGATGAGCAGGACATGAATCATTGGAGTTAAATAGTGACAGGTCAATCTAGGATTGATATGGTATGGTGAAGTTTGGAAGGTTGGGGCTACAAAGGTTTAAATCTGAGAGGTTTGATATAAAACATGGGACTGCATTGGTTCATGAGCCAAAGATATCAAGAGCTGAGAATAGAAGTATATAAAGCCCTCTGTGTTCAGACCATTCCATAGAAGAATAAGAATGGAAAGAGATACTAACTCTAGAACTGTCTTTGAAATGGTTCTTCAAACTATGGACACTTGAGCATATTATTGGTCCTAAAGAAGATAGGCTGAAGGCTTTCCTGCTGATTTCAGGCAACTTTGAGAATGCAGGTATTAAATCTTGGCCTCAAAGGTTCATTGTGCTTCAAAATAAGGTTTGGCCTTAGAAGGGATAAGCAAACTAACAGAAATCAGCTTTACATTATGCCCAGTTAAATCAGTGTGTTTGTGTGGGTTGGAATGGGGACAGGTGTCAAGACATTGGACCAATCCCCTATTCAAATACTATAAGCTTAAAGCATACAGTATATATGAGTGACCTAGTATGAACCATGGGATGGACGAGGTTTAATTCTCAGATTGAATCTTATTTACAAATTTGATTATACCTTCACCAGGAGTTGGATTACCTACATCAGTTGAATCAGAATCAACAGATTAGGATCCATTGCAGGGGTTTGTTGTCCACATTTTAGTTGGATCTGAGATCAACACGCTGGGTCTTTTTATGAAGGTTGGATTCCTCATTTCTTAGTTGGATCTGAGATCAATAAGTTGGTTCTTGTTATGAGGGTTGGATCTCTCATATTCAGATGAATATATTAAAGGGTTGATTTTATTTATATTCATTCAAGTTAAATGAAAATAAAAATAAAAGATATTTTATCTACTTTATACAGTTTTTGTTATACATGTTTGCAGAATATTAATTGAGATGCATATATCTTATTCAGAGTTATTTGGTTAATCTATGAAAGTGTGAAAAGCAATAAAAAGTTCCAAACAATGACTCACCTCGGTGTTTGTGTGTGTTTCAACGATTAGTGGAGTACTCTCTTGAGGATCTTATTTTGAACAATTTTTCAGGCTTGTACCAAAATTTGCACAGATCATTTTCCTTAAGCGAGAAATTCTTCATAACTTCTTCATCCAATGATAAATCACCTTTCTCCAAGTGATAGCAGGAGGCTATATTTGATTCTTGGAATGATGTTATGAGGTGTTCCTTGGTGTTGAGGATGTATCTATTGTCCAGGTATACATGTCATACTATCCATGAGATTGCATTTGTGCATGGGAATATAGTTGCATGGGTTGCCACCCTATGTAATTTTGACTTCCTGATGTTCCTAAAGATTTGAATATTAGGATCGTCTTTTGCTTCTTGGGGGGAGCTTTGGTTTTTGAAAATATGGTATACTTCACCCCATTTAATCGAAGTCTCCTTCTCTATAAATCCTTTAGTGTCATCATAAATTGGTCCTAAGAGGTCTTCCTCTTCCTCCTAGTGGCTTCCGCTTGTAGTGGTTTCTTCCATGGGGGCTTTGATGGCGGTGTTTGCTTACTTTCATGGAGACATACTTGAATTTGAAATAAACATATTCATCATTAATACATTAGAATATTATTTTTTTAATATCACATTCTAATTATATCAAAGGGCTAAGGAGTAATGCAAGAAAAATTATGGCATTAGTTCCTACAATTAAGTGATTTTTTGGTCGTTTGGACAGAATCGGGGAGTTAATGACAAACTCATGGATATAGACCTGTATTGATTCCTAAGGAGATACTTGTGTTGATATGGAGAGGTGAGTGTGTGTCCGATGAGGAAACAAGAATGGGCGACATGGTGAAAGTATGGTGAAAATTTGGGTCAAGTGTCCAAGGGAGGAAGATATTTGATGTATCGACCTCAATGATACCAACATCATCAATAAGTAGGAGAGTCTTCATCGGCATCGCTTGCACT
Organism: Picea sitchensis; assembly: GCA_010110895.2. Classification (NCBI taxonomy): domain Eukaryota; kingdom Viridiplantae; phylum Streptophyta; class Pinopsida; order Pinales; family Pinaceae; genus Picea; species Picea sitchensis. The sequence continues at coordinate 12,336 of SNQJ01S0112229.1, forward strand.
AAATTCCCTAATATGCAAAGGTAGTATCAATGCTAATTTCACCAACTACTCTGATATGCGAAAGATAGCACTGACAATGATCATGTAAACTTCACCGAGATAGAGAAACTCGTATCGGTGCTAATTGAAGGAACTTTGTAGATATTACTCTTTGAGTCCAAATTTTTGACTAAGTATTAGGGAAGGATAGCCACTTTAACTATGTATCTATGCCCACATAACTAACTCACTGATAAGGTAGGTTTATGTCGACGGTGTTCATCTAAACCTTGTTGATATGTAAGTCTATATCGGTTAGGTTTGTCTAAACCTTGTTGATATGGTTATTGAGATTCGAAATTTGGTTATATATCAACGAGAGGTATGACCAAAATACCTTGTTTTAGTATTATGTCATCGTGTTTGGGTCTTCACAGATGGCTCTGTAAACTATTTAATGAAAACATGAACTCATCCCATAGGTGAATTGAAAAAAGGGTCGAGGAAAATATTGGGGATTGGTCAGGGTAGTTTTTTTGGGCCCGGTCCCTCAAGAGATTGGGGCCATCAAGAGAAAAGATCCATGATCATTACATTCAAGGCCATGATAGGTTCAAGAGGTTAGGGCACATTCATGGGGTAATGTTTCCTATTTCAAGGGTTAGAGATCGTATGGTTGGCATTTTTAATGGCGACTAGGGTGTGGATTTCCTAAGAAGAAACTCAGTACGCATGTGGAAGTATTAGGGTAGATTCATAAAGGAGGTTAGGTTATGGATATGAAGGGAAGGGGAAAAGGAGGTGAGAAAGAAAAGATTATGGCCAACTATCCTTTCCCCAATATGCATTCACACATGCAAAACATGAAACCAAAATCGAATGGGAAAGACACATGGATAGGTAGGATTGCTTATCTCGAAGTTTGTTGACACATGGATGGTGAGAGATTCAATGGTGGCTAAGTGATCTGAAAATCCTTAGATACCATTTATTCCCTTAAAATATGCATATAGCATCTAACTTGATTGATAATTAATTCTTGATCGTTATTGAGGTGATTTTTAGAAAAATGATGATGTGCTTATTATCCAAAGCCTTATAAAATTATGAATAACTTTTGCATATTTATGAGATAACCTATGAATAAAAGAACTCAAATTACACATATTGATGATATAATCCACTTCATATTCAAGTCCTCTTTGATAGTATATTATTCTACATCATCTAAAATATGATTATATTACAACATGGGATTACAAAAATCCAATTTAATAGACTCTCTTACATTCCACTACTCAAAACAAGATATGGAGTTCACCATTGAATTCCTTGCAAAGGAAATTCTAAAGAAATTTGAGTTACAATTTTCACAGGTGGAAATCGGTATACCTCATGGAATGCATATCAAGACACACCATACTTATCCTTTTATCAACACACAAATGGATGCCCATTATACCTATATAATTGGAGTGAATTCCCATGTATGCACACAGACCGAGGGCGTGGATCCCGAGATGGCACACATATCAAGACACACCATACTTGGAATTTTCTCAACACTTAAATCTATATGTATGTACAGTACCTCCTCCTTGGGATATGTGCCATCTCAGGATCTGCAACCTTGGATCCCGAGATGGCACACATATCAAGACACACCATACTTGGAATTTTCTCAACACTTAAATCTATATGTATGTACAGTACCTCCTCCTTGGGATATGTGCCATCTCAGGATCTGCAACCTCAGTCTATGTCAAGACATGGGAATTCACACTCATTATATAGGTCACAGACCCTTAACTCCCCTTCAGATTTCATGGTCGGCATTAAATACAATGTCATGGGCATTCCTTAACATGAGGTACCTTTGGCGCGATGATTAAGGAATTGGGTTAGCATGGATGAGGTTGTGGGTTCGATCATCCACGAACCTCATTTTTTGTTATAACATATGGTGGTTGTTATATATATGTGTGTGTGTGTGTGTGTGTGGCATATAGTTTAAACCCTCTGTGGAGATTATGGTTATGGTTATATGATACATAAATAGAACTATGGGTCAAGGTCTTAGGCCCTCGACCCTTTTTGTCGCCATCCATTGCAATACATCAATTCAAATAAATTTGGTGCCCAATATGGTTAAGTAAAATTTGTATGGTGCATTGGTATCAAAGGCTTGGGTAAGGTTTATGGAGGTCATGGGTTCAACCCCCATAGACTCTCATAATTTTAATAAAAATTAACCATTAATGGCCAATGGGAGGCTTCCACGTGCTAGTATCTCATTGGCCTATCCTTGCCATGTGTCAAAAAACAATTATTCCATGTAATGTGTATGATTGCCACATCACTTTCCCATTCAATGTACAATCATGCCACATGGCCCCTTGGGGTTTGGCCACATCATTTCCATATAGTTGTACGGTCATGCCACGTGTCACCCTTGTAGTGGTGACACATATCACCTTGACACATTTGACTTTTCCCTTTGACCTAGTTGACTTGAACTTTGACTTGCCATATCTTTTGCATACGAACTCTAATTGAGGTGATTTTTGCATCATTGGACAGTTATCATTGTGCTCTATGCATTGATGGTATTTTTGAGAGAATTTGGGATTCTTGAATTTTGAACTTTTATGGATCCTCTTGGACCTCTATGAGAATTTTGGATCCTCCTGGACCTCTGTGAGCATTATGGATCATCCTGGACCTCTGTGAGCATTCCTGAATCCTCCTGGATTTCTAAGTGTTCTTGTTGTGGGATTCCTCTCAAATTTCATGGTCTCTTCAAATATATCTATAATGATAATGTCAAAATGTCAATCTCCACTAGGATTTTATAACCTTTTTTGGCACAAATATTGAGATGGGAAGGTATGTATAGGAGGTAATCACCTAAACTTCATCGGTGAAATTTCCATGTATCGATGACCATCATCCAAAATTTTCCAGTGTACCAAGGGATTTGATTGGAAGCTCGTTGGTGACAAAGGTTTGTGTGTCGGTGAAGTTTGTTGGAATCTTGTCTGTGTATCGATGAGGTTTGTTGGAAGCTCATTGATACACTAAAACTCAATCTAAAAAATTGTTACGTGGTGCTTCCCTTTCAGTGTCGGCAAGGTGGTCATGAACATGTCGATATTGGATGTATAGGAAAGTTTGTCATGAACTCGTTGATATTGACATAATCCAATTTTTTTCAAGTTAGAAAACTTCAATGGAGATCATGAGAATGAGATGTCCTTTTCAACAAGTTAGGAGAGTCTTAACAAGAAAAGGAGGGTCCCTATTTCTTGGTAGGAATTGACTATTCAAGCAATGAGACAAGAAAAGGGAAGGTGTTAGTGCCTAGCACAACAAAGTGATAGCAAGAAGAAAAGAAGAGAGAGTAGGGTCACAAGTTGTTGTAATCATCTCTAGAAATGAAACAAACTAACTAAGGTGGCATCCTATAGTAGTTTCCCATAAAAACAAATTGAGCATACACACATACATGTTCTTGTGGAGAAATCCCTAGGATATGAAACCTTGTAGAAGATTGATGGAAAAAAATTTCAAGCTATGACACATACTAGGGGCTATGGAAGGAAGGAGGAGAAAATTATGAGTTACATTGCCATTGACCTTTTTCTATAGCTATTGTCAATAGTTGATACTAATTGTTCTTATTCTTGAGCTCGAACCCTATAACTTCATATCATATCAACTCTATGTGTTTTTTTCTAGGCTAGTCGTTGGTATGAAATGACGTATCAGAGTTCTCTTGCATGAAGGAGATCGTGGATATGATTTGCATATGTTTCTAGGTTCCCCTAAGTCTAGTTCAAAAAGTTGGTGCACTTTTTGATGTGACTTCTACCATTATTACCACTTTTTTCAATTATGAGTTTCCCAATAACCCTTTTTTTCATATTTTGTTAACTAACATTGCCAACTTGACCTTACAATGATACACTTCAACAAACTAAGTGATCACCTCCCCCACATATAGAATCGAGGCCCACCTTGTTGAAGGATCAAGTGTTTTTTTGTTGTTTTGATTGGTGACCATGATACTATATTTGGTTGGCAATTTAAGGAGTGAAAAAAATGAAATTGAAGACAAAGGAGTGAAGTACCTTATTGAACTTGATTGAGTGGTTGCATGGACGATTTTTGTGTTGTTGTTGGCCGTTGATATCATGTTGGAGTTAAGTTGCACTGTCTCTTGTAGCCTCATGTAAGTCTATAATGGATATTGTAGAAGTCTAAATGCATTAACAGAGTCACTTTGTTGATTGGAACTTTGGTTAGAGAGGTGTAAAATAATATTTCAAGTCCTCATATACCCTTGGATTTCTAAAAGTTTGAAACTATGAGGTGGTTGGAGGTCTCCCGTAACTTCCTGTAGGATGTTGGCATGTTATAGTTTTCATCGTGAGTCTCCTATAGTTTCGTGTAGTAGTGTATTAAGATACGCATATATCTTCCTACAACTACATGCACATTCTTGAGTTTTTTAACTTTCTTGGTGGATAGGATTAGGGTCTAATGGTAGGGAATGATGTAGTGAGTATGGAATGGTTTTTGAAATGAAATGGAGTGGGTGGTTTTAGAAAAATGGAGTGTTATGTATGAAATGTGACCATTGGATGGATTCTAGGGTTTGCAAAAATAACAATTTTGATTATTGATATGATGGTAAGTGGTATGAAAGGTATGAATGGAGGTCTGATAATGATTGGGTATTAGATTTTGTATGCTAATATTGAAATTTTGGTATCTCTTTTTGTCATTGCAAGTATTGAAAATGATCTATATAACTTGTGAAATTTGCATTTATTGTACAAATTCTTGTAGGTTGCACTTTTTAGACCTTGGCCTTGTTACATGATGCTTGGTTGATTAGTTTTCTTTTTGTTCCTTTTAAAACCATGTGAGGTGTCTTATAAACCTTCAGAGATTGGTGGGACTTGTTTTTTGTCCTTTTCCTAGGTGGTTACAGGAGGCAAAAATTTCTTGTGCATTATATGTAGAGTTACTGTACATTGTAGGAAAATTATGTATTTTCAGCTTTGGAAACTTGTCCTAGAAGGTTGTAGAACTTTTTTTGTGTCCATATGCTACTTCAATGTGTTATTGGTGTTTCCAAGCATCTATGGAACAAGGCCAAAAGGATACTCTAAATTCTGCATTGAAGTATTCTCAGACACGTGTATATGCTATGTATGCCTTATATTGATGTATTATGGGCACACATGTATATGCTCTTATTGTGTAATGAATGTTTCCTAAGTTTTTGATCCATTGTTTGACCGATCATTTTGTTTAGAAGGTTACATAATTTATGTTTCTATTTTGAAGCATGTAGTAGAATCACCTTATTGACAAGAGTATGTAGACAAAAATGTTGGTGTTGTTGTTCTCTGATTAAGTAACGATGATGTATGAAGATGTGGTCTAGGTTGCAATATTTTTGTTAGTGAAACCCTTGCTACAAATGCTTCTTCAATTTTAACTTTATAAAATATTGTATGCATAGTTATCAAGATACTCACACAACCCAAGAGTTGTGTTGGCCCTTGGTTATGGAAGAAAGCGAAGATAAAGAAAGAAAATGTGAAATGTGCACTTCGCGGAAGACACAATGACTGTCACTGGGTTGAAGTGAGCAGAAGAGCAGAAAAGATGGAGCGAAGTATGAAAACACAATTCGTGGGATGAGGAGATTGAGGATGACATATCATCAAGGAAGATGGATCGAGGACAACTCAGCAAGCAGGAAAAATCCATTGTTGGATGCTTTGGAGCACTGCACAAGAAGGAAGGAAAGACAGGTTGGTGAAGCCCAGAAACAGTGGGTCAAATTGACCTAGGGTTTTATACACCTAGGCTTTTGGTATCTAGGGTTTTGGCACCTAGGTTTCGACCTAAGGCTATCAGTGAGGTATTTTAATGTATAAATAAGGGTCAAGAGGACCTAGGTCGGGTTGGTACAATATTGTTGTTGATCTAGCTATAGTATTGTGTGAGAGATCATTGTATTGAGAGAGAGAGAAGTGTTGATAGAGAGAAATCCTTCAGCTATTGTAAGATCTCCAGCTATGTGTGAAGGTCAAGTCTTGCAGCTGGGTGCATAGGATGGGGAGAGAAAGAGAGAAGAGAAAGAGGATATGCTAGATGAGAGCGTAGACAGGAACTGTATGCTTTATCTTAATAAATCATAACCATAGTTATGTGGACATCGCCCTAAAGAGAGGGTGAACCACGTACATCTTGTGTTGTGTGTGTGGTTGATGCTTTGATCTCTGTCACTGTTATATTTTTATTTGCAGTGTTGTATTAGATCATATATATAACTATGCAGGGTAGATCTGGCTTGATAAGTGATAGATGCATGTTGTGTTGTTGTTGTAATAGATCCACTTGATATTCCCCTGGTTGTAGACATATATGTCTTGCAACCCCCTCATAGTTTCTTCAGGTGAGACTGCATTTGCTTCGTAGGTGTTTCCGAAAGGGCCAGTAGCTAGGGCTTGTTGGTGAACTCTTGGAGCTGAACCCTGGGTCTGCCCCTATGCCAACAAATGGTTCTATTGTCAGGACTGGAATCTTCTTGAGGGAATTTCAAGGTGGTTCCCATCAAAGATAGAAACTCAAAAGTGGATAGAGGATCAAGAGAAGGACTTCGTTGAAGCCCATAATAAGAACCCTAATCTTAGTACAGAATATTGGTTGGAGAAATATATCTTTACCGACATTCACAAGATATTCTTTGGAGGGATCCATCAAGAGCTATACAAGTGGTTAGTTAGGTTGGTAGATACCCAGTTCGAGATCAGATCTAGACCTCCTGTGGTTTGGATGGATGCATTGATCCTAAAGTTTAAAAGCATTGGTAACGTTGTATCCAGAGTAGTAGATCACTGGTTTGATAGTACCATTGGAGGGTATATCACCGAGTTTGTTGTTGATAGAATAGATTCATACAGCCAAGCTGAAAGATATTTCTTTAAAGGACCCAGAGGAAAATTTTTAGAATTCCTGAAGTTGAGACTCAAGATGTTGTTCCATGAGAAGAACATCTTGAAGATAGAGTAGATCGAGAAGATTTGAAAAGGCTAATGTTCAAGAATTCAGACAGTGATAGCGACACAAAAGTTGGACATACGTGCAGTGGGAGATTATTCTAAGGGGTTCGCCTTGAGAACTTGTTTAAGAAAAACTATGGGGAAGAGGGTTTCTACAATGGAGAAGAGGTAGATCTAACAAATGAAGAACATTTAGAACCCAATAGAGCAGAAGAAGGGGAAGCTAAATAACTTCATCGGAACGATCTAGAAACCTCAAGAACTGCGCAGACCACTGAAGTAAGTACTATTAACCCTCTTATTACCTCAACAGTGCTAAGTAATCAGAATAGTCAGAATCACCAGAGTCAACAGAGTACTATTACTAGTAGTTGATCATCTACTCAGACAGGAAACCTAGGCAGCCCCATGGCAGATGAGATGAGGCTCCCTATCTTTAGAGGAGATGGATCTAAAGATATTGATCAGCACTAGCTCCTATGTGAGGTCGTATAGAACATTAAGAATATTACCGATGAAGTTGTTAAAAGAAACCAGTTTAGCACTACACTGATGGATCGCATGTTGAGATGGTACATGAAGCTTGTCCAAGGACTTGCACAACCTAATCCACTGAATGAAATCAAGAATGTGTTGATTGCAGAGTTTAAGAAATCTAAGTCATATTCCTAATGTATTACAAAGCTGAAAGAGATCGAGAAAAAGGTAACCGAACTTGTTTGGGAGTTCGATCAGAGATTCAAGACCCTAACAGGAATATTGACCTTCAAGATCCTAGATGAGCAGAACAAAGAATGGTTCATCACTACTCTTTTATCACATATCAGAGTCCCCTTGATGCAGCAAAAGAGTGCTTCGTGGGTAGAAGCATTAGAGATCGCCATGAAGCTTGAATCATCCCCTATGGGAGAATCCATCTCAGGTATGGGTCAGATATTGAGTCAGCTAACTAGTTTGTCTCTACAGGTCGAAGACATGAAGAAGGACAAGGGAAAATACAAAAGAGAAGACATCTGGTGTGTCAGATGCAGATCAGAAGGTCATGACAAGGAACACTACCCTCTATTCAATGAATACTTGGATTTTGGAGCTCTGAGCCCCTTGAAGCAAGTCACCTTACCTTGGTGCGAAGTATGCAGAAATCGACATCACCTTGGTGAGTGCTATTACATGCAGAAATACATTCAGACACCCACAAACTTGTATTACACATTCTGTAAATTAGTAGGGCATGATGATAGAGATTGTAGAGCTTATGATCTCATGCATGAAAGATCGAGAGATATATATAATATCCAAGGCTAAGTACATCAAAAAGGAAACACTACAGAGTATAACTCCCCAGGAAGAGGAAACTTCAATCCTCGCGGTGGATTTAGAGCACAAGTACGAGGAGGAGGTATGGGCCGAGGCCGAGGAAAAATAATCTATTATAACTGCATGCATCCTAGACATATAGCAAGGGATTGTCATAACCCTTACACCACTTGCAGTTATTGCAACTCCTTTGAGCATGTCATTGAGGACTGCCCTGTTCTACTAGCCAAGCTTCAGGAAAGACAAGGACCCTAGCAAAACCTGCAAGTGAAATTGGTATATGATTAACCTCAGAGAGCATACCCTAGAGTCATTGTTATCACTCAAGGAGGAACTGCTATAGGAGAATATAGAATGACCCAAAGAAAGATCACAGAAGAAACAGGTATTAGAAAAGCTGCAGAGAAGACCCAAAATTTTGATGCGAAGAAAGAAAGACAAATCTTTGAGGAAGCAGGGCAAGAGTTCAAAGCAGGTCAAGGTTCTTCCTCAAAGACACACCCAGAAACAAGAGAATATGGGATGCCTCAGGCATTTGATCAGTTGGTTTTGCCAAAAGAAGGAAAAGAGGTAAGTAATCTCATCGAATTTTTATACACTTGTATTAAGTTGATTTAGGATGAAAATGTTGTGCAAGAACTACAAAACTTAATCAGACAGTACAAGCTAGGAAAGATAGACCCCTTACTGAATCATGCAGTATACCAAATTGGTAAGAAGAGAAGGACAAATAAAGAATTACACTTGAATGCTCCGATAGGAGAATATGATATAGACTATGTGGTCCTCGACTTAGGGTCAGAGGTTAATGTCATGACGAAGCAAACTTGGGCACTAATGGGAAAACCGAGGTTGAGCTATTCCCCTATCAGACTTAGGATGGATAATCAGAAAGTTGTCAGCCCATTTGGATGATTGGAGCATGTCCTTGTGGACATCGATGGGGTAAGAACATTTGCATATTTTGAGGTAATTAAGATAGTCAATGACAGTTTCCCTTACCCTGTGCTATTAGGAATCGATTGGGCCTTTAACAATTCCATTGTAGTTGATTTGAAGAAAAGACGTATGACCTTTGAAAGAGATGGCCTTTGGGTCATTGCACCCTTAGATCCAAATGAAGGTCCGTGATACATAGAGCCCATCAGAGAGGAAGACCACGCATACGAATTGGAAAACATCTACAAACTAACAACCAGACAGTAGGATTACATCAACCCTATAGCCGATGGGAATCTAAGATGGAAAAGTGAAAGTGCATGTTCATTAGATTCAGAAGAAGCATTGGAGAACTAGCAGAACCAGATGTATGAAGTATCTACCATAAGATGTGCTATATTAGCTAGATAAGTTCGTTGGATCGGCACAAAAGTAAGTAACTTACCCACCTTTGATGGTATGAAACCCTTAGAATCCTTCCTATAGGATTTTGAAGCAAATTTATCGACACAATAGAGGTTGTCGGCCATGGATGCGGCCTTGAAAGATACACCAGCAAGATGGTGGGGGACACATAAAAGAAATATTATAGACTGGACACAATGCTGAACTTTAATGACATCATGATTCCCAGCACAAGTAGTAAGCTACGAAGTAAGGTGCATTGGTCGAAGTTGCCCAAAATACCATATGTGATGCAGGAGCATCCCTCACGACAAGCGAAACCAACGTGGAAGCGGAATACAATTGGAAGACGTCCAGCGCAAGTTTTTGAATTTTCCCTTGAAGATGATGCGCAAACATAAATGAGATCATTTAATGAAGGCGCCTTGGTAGAATGTAATCAGATCTCGATCCATACGCTCTCGTCTGAGATAGACAGAGGCATTTATAGCAGTAAATGTAAGTAGGTAGAATTGAATACTAGATTAGATAGTTCTAGAAGGAAGAGGGAAAATCGAACATAGACACCCTCATTGTATTGTTGTATTATTATCAATTGAGAATTCAGGAAGAGTTAGAAGAATCTAGAGCAGAGGAGAATAGCAAA
>SNQJ01S0112229.1:28650-44360 GCA_010110895.2 Picea sitchensis
AACGACGGAGCAGACGATCCTATCAGTCTGTTGCTTGAGCAAGCTCTCACACGACAGAGGGACGAAATGATGGAGAATTTTTCCCACATCCTTCAAACCCTCCCGATAACATCAGGCACATCTTCATCAAGCAGCCACTTTGGAGGCACATCACCTTTCAAGGTACAGTTTAATTTTGATATTCTTGTATTTGAAGGTCAAATAGATGCAGATGCCCTCGATAAATGGTTAAATATTCTAGAAGGTTATTTCTTTGTTCATAATTTTTCCGATAAGGAAAAGATCACCTTCGCACTCCTTAAGGATCTCCCCCATGTCAAACATTGGTGGGAAACTTACTGGGAGCAGAGTTCCACAGAGGAGTCTGGAATATATGGGGTTGAGCCCACTTGGGATTTTTTTGTGGATGCAGTAAAGGAACAATATTACCCTATTGGCAACTATGAGGACCAATACATGAGATGGACCACACTACGGCAAGAGAGGGGCCAATCAGTTTTGGATTTCACCAATAGATTCCATACCTTGCACACCAAGCTGGGTATAAAATATTCTGAACGACATTTGGTTCTGAAATACCGTGGGGATCTACACAGATACATCCAAACTGAAAGGGATTTTCTGGACATCTCATCACTCGATGCTGCCTATCGATATGTTGTTAAATCGAGTAGAAATTTAAGCACCAGAACAAATGGGAGTTCGGGTCTACAAATCCACAACAACCAAAGTATGACAAAGACATCCCTAACAAACAGTCTCCCGAAAACCAGTCCAAGCCACAGGAAAAGAAGGGTCACGGGAAGACAAAGAAGGACACTAGAAAATGGTGCGATTTCTACAAAATCCCCTGGTACAACACCGATGAATGTCGCTCAAAAAAATCATTGGTGGCTGAGATCAAAGACAAGGAGACAAACCCTGATTCAGAATCTGATTCTGAAAATACTGGTAAAAGACAGATCATCGATGCATACCCCACTGTTATTGTCGCGACCGCAGAAATTCAACCAGAAGAACCAACAGATCCAGAAGAGGGAGAGTGCCTTTTTCATTCACAGATGTGGGTGAAGGGGACCCCACTGCATTTTGTTGTTGATAGCGGAATCCAGAAGAAGCTCATCTCAACAGAGGTCATCAAACAGTTGGGATTGTCGACAACACCACACCCACATCCATACAGCATTGTGTGGCTTCTCCAAGGACGAGATCTTCGTGTCAGCTAGCAGTGTCGATTGTCATACGGCATCCAACCCTTCAAGGATGAGGTATTATGTGATGTTTCCCCACTGGATTTTTGATGTTCTATTGGGCCAACCATATATGTGGAAGCGCCATGTTGTTTATGAGTCTCGACCCCGTAGTGTCATTGTTACTTTGGGGGGTCATCTCTACAGAATACCAGAATTAGTTCCAACTATTGTTCCACCTAAAAAGTGCCACAAGGTAGTATCTCATACTGCAAAATTTAGCTTCTTCACAATCTGTTCAAAAGGGGAACAAAAGGACATTGAAACCACTATAGTTTTGCCCCCTGCACCTTCTATCCAACAAAATCAAGTCGACAAGGTTGCAGCAAAGCACAAAGATTCCTTCTGCACACCTTCCTCTCATGTAGCTCGACTAGTTGAACAGCCTCAACTTCAACAGGTTCATGACAGACTTCCACAAACTAAGCAGCGTGACATCTTGTTGGCAGCCAATTCGCATTTTTATACTGTCCTTATAAGCTGCCTACACCAGTGTTTCGCAAACCTTGATTTTCGTCGCAATCCTTGAATAAAACGACACTATTATTTTGCATTATTTGCACACTTACCTTTGTTTTTGTTTTCACGACTGCAAGCATGAAAACTTGGTTTTCGAAGTCACATTAAAATCATCACTGGATTGTTGTAATCATCCTTGTCGATATGCCCATTGTGTTTCCAATTTACTTATCGTTATACAGTTCACAAGACTCCAAGATCCTTATTCATTTGGCATGCTTATTTGTTAATATGACTTCGTTTTACAAGACTGTGGTGATATTATGATCAAGTTTGTGATGCATTGATGGTTTGATTTCTATAGTTTTTAATCAATTCCCTTGACACATTGGTTTCATGGAAACACATTGGTGTTATGGATAGACCCTTGGTATAAATATTTTTACATAACACATGTTTCATATGATCAGACCCTTGGTATGATTTCGAATTATTGCTTTGGTTTTAAAACTATGCTAATATTATTTCTTGCGCAAATGTTTGGTCGATTTACCATAGATTTCATTGGTTGAATGAATGGCATAGTTTTTAACCTATACAATAGTGGGTTGAATAGTTATTTGCACCAGCGGTTGTACTATGGGGTATGACTGTTGTGCATGGGTTGAACTAGCTCCACCACCTTCGCACGTTCTGTCATTAATGTTTTCCCCCTATCCTGGTTCACCTTTGCTAGTTTTCGGGTAAGCCTGTGAGCGTTTTGCCCCTGTCTATACTCTGTTCGAACCCTGGCCCGTTCACCTCACTCACCGTGTGCTCCTGTCTATGGAATCGGTGGTGCGCATAGAGACAAATGGTAACCAAACCTGTTACTATTCGATAATGCTTGAAAGGATTTAGAAGATAGTGGTTGGCTCGCATTTATACAAAGGCTTGAGGGTTTCAACCTTTCGGTTGCCCAACAATTTTCCCTCACCTTTGACGGGTGCAGGGATAAAGTAGATGATATACAGCTTGAACTCAATGAAGAATTCATAAGCTCTTCTATAGGACTGGCAGCTACAAGCCAGCGATGGTTTAAAAACTCCAAAGTTGATGAGGTGTCGTGGCCATTACTGTTCGTATCAAGAAAGGTCATTTCCTATGATAAAGGTATGCCTATTTCTACCCTCAAACCCAGGTGGCACGATCTTTTGGTAATTATGAAACAATTTGTGACCTGTGAAGGTCAGTATGGCTTGGTTTTTCTGTATCACCTCCGGTTATTGATGAATTTCATGGGCTATCCTTTGAACATTCTGCATTACTTCTTGCGTAGTCTTTACAAGATGTCTAAGAGGTTCAAACGCGAGAAGGCTGATAGAAGTTCGTTTCACCATGGCTTAATTAAACTCATCATCGTCCACCATTTGAGCCTTCATGGTAATAATTGGCAAGCCTTTCTATCTCGAAATGGCTTTTCTAGTCCAGAGTCTGTTCAAATCGACAAGGTTGTGGTTAGTGAGACTTTGGTTGGACCACCCATGTCATTCCATGTTCTTCTACCCCCTTCCAAACCCTCGTTTTTCCCTGACATCGACCTACCCGATACCCTAACCAACCCATGCACAAAAGACAAGACTAAGGTTGTCAAGAAGCCTATGAATAAGAGAGTCAAGGGTAATCCTATTGTCGACAGCAGGGGTAAGAAAAATGCTCGATTGATATCGAGACTCACCCGGAATAAACCTAAGCCAAACGTCGACCAAAATCTCATAGTTCTGAGCGAAGAATCGGACTCCGATATCGAGCACTTCCTAGCTGAAGAGTACCCCTATTCCAATGGCCTATGCTCCAAGCAACCCTATGACTATGTTTCTAATTTACCCCCGTGTCTAAAGGACAATCCTAATTACCCAGGAATCAAGTTACATAATGAAACCCCTGTTGGCTTAAACAAACCCTCGCCTGTGTTATCAAAGACCGAGAAAACATCATGCATCCAATGCAATGTGTGGCTAGAGCGTTATTACACCGACGTTCCCTTGCTGCAATCAAAGATCAAATCGTTAGAATACCAAGTCACAGTGCTATCAAAAGAAAGGGACAGGCTTCAAGCTAATGACAAGAAACAAAAAACCACTGGATCTATTTGCTAAAATCGTGGAGATGTTTTGATTCATAACAATTGTATCGACCCCAAATTTTTTAGATTCATCCCTGTTTGATTTGATTTACAAATGATTGGTGTGTGCCACAATTGGTATGATCGTTTGTATATGTTTAATATAGTTATATCAATTTGAAAAACGATCATGTTGATTTCGTTTGGATTCGACAATGATTTTGTTGATGGCTGAAGCAACTATTTGTGTCAATTGGAATTGGTTCATGAAAATGATTTCATCACTGTCAAATTATATAATGAGATTATGTTTACCCCAAATTGGTGATAACAAATTGGACATAGTACATGTATCTCTGTTATCATTCGCTTGACCACGATTTCGTTTGCTCTCAAATTAGCATAAAAGTTTCGATTCAAATGATTCGTTTGGTTTCCAATTAACAATTAAATGCTTGTTCAATAGTTTGAATTTAATTCTTTAAGATTTGAATTGATTTTCAAACGATTCTGTGTTTAATTTAGACCAGCTACAGAATCGCAAGATTCTGTAGCTAGTCTTAAAATTAGATTTTTGTCAATTTTATCAACAAAATATCCTTTTAACTTGTCTATTTTTTTCCTCTTTCAGGTACATACGAATTGCAATGATCAATTGGGCAGGCTGTGGCAGTTTAGGAGATATTTGTGTGATGTAGTTTTTATTTTAAGTTGTTAGTTTGAGTCAGAAAGAGAGATTTGGGAGATTATCTCCAGATTTTCTGTAAATTGTTTTGATAACTCCCAGAGGGATGTTTTACCCTGTGGGAAGTCTTTAAATACTTGTCAATTTTTTGTAAAACCATCATCTTCACGGTGGAGAGAACCAGATTATGGATTTGTGATACAGACTGGGATGAAATTTGATGTCTTGTAACAACTTTCGCTTTCAATATATCAAACTTTTGTTTCAGATTTTATTCATATCAGTTTGCAGTTGATTATAGACTACTTTAGCTATTGTAATTCATTGCAGGTTGATGTGACTTGGTTAATGTGTTATCCATATCTGATCTCTCCTATTTTAAAAATTACAGCAATTACTTTGGTTCAGTTAATGAATCACAGATTTCTCTTCTTCGTTAATTGAATCGTTTTGTACAAATCGTTGCACACAGATTTATCTAATTGTGATGGTTTGTAAATCATAAAATTGTTGTTATATTTTATGTCTTGTTTGTCCTGTCGTTTATATTTGAAGAGTATAGCTGCTTCTTGTTTACGAGAAGCTCGTGGATAATCTGGTGCGGCTTTCCTCCCTCCGAACAGCTAAAACAACTATTGCATACAGGACAAACCTTAAGCGTTACTTCAGGTCAGTTAGTTATTGTCATTTGATAGTAAATTTGTTAGTATAATATAAGTAGTTTAGATAGATACAATGTATAGTTTAGATTTGTAGTTAGAGTTAGTAGCTTAGATAGTTAGTTTTTATTCTATTTCTTTTTCATAAAATTATAAAAATCAAAAACAGTTTCGTTGTCTTAGGACAGATTACAAATGATTTTTGCAGGTTTTAATTTAAATCTGTAATTTGTAAATATTGTATATTTATAATTGAAGTTGATTCTGTTGATAATTAAACGTTTACTTTTATAGGATTATAGTTGCATGATTTAGTTAATAGATTGTATATATTAGTAGTTTAGATTTGTTTATTAGTTTGTTTTAATTGTTATTTTTAGATTAGTTCATTTAGAGTAGTTTTCTTTTGTTTCCTTAGGACTTAGATCGGCTAACGGAGCTGCTAAAACCGTCAGGGTGGGTTATCCCAAACGGCTTGGGTTATTTAGACAACCCCGGACTGGATCCACTCTTCTAGTTGGCGAGCGTTCACTTTCGCCCGTCAACACGTCTCCAGCAATACAAGTAGCTCACCCAGATGCAGATCCAACAAACGCTTTTCCCTCTCCCCTGGGAACTCAATGCAATGGAGATCATTGCTTCCTAAGGAGGGAGGATTGATCCAGGTGGATATTGGTGGCCACCCACCTTTTCTGACTGGCTCAAAATAGGTTTTTGGCAATTTTGGCAATTTACTATTTTTAGCAGGTTTTAACTTCCGGGGCCATTTTGAGGGCCTAAATGAAGGTTTTTCGAGATCGAGGTTCTCAATTATAGTTGAAGGAATCATTGAGCCCCCAAAATGAATCTCCTCTATGATACCTTTCCAACGAGCTATGATATGCCTAAAACGGAGATCGTATGGAAAAGTTACGACCCCGGGAAGTTGATGTACTAACTTACCCAAACGGGGCCCACATGACCTTTGGCGCTTCATCTCCTAGGGTTAGGTTTTTGGATGTCTAGGAATTTTGCCATTCCTGTTTATTGTAAAAAGGCCTCTAGAGCCTCATTGTAATCATCTTCTTGCGAATGCGAGTAGCCGTCAAATCTCTTCTCGGAGATAAGTTGCCACCATTCTAGCGAGTCTTTCACTCTGTATTTTTACAGTCTCTGTACATTTCTTTGATTAATATAAATTGTGTATAACTATATATTTGTATTTATGGTTGCATCTCTGATACATTTCTGTTATATTATTGAATATCTTCAATATCTCTGTGCATTTCTTTATTATATCTCCGCTCTCATTTCGTGCCGAAAATAATCTGGATCAGGCAAGGGTGGTTGCAGGACTCTAGTGTCTGCAACCTTAGCTGGGACACAGATCTGTGATTCTAACATTCATCAATATCCAATTCTTAGTTACAGTGCATTTAAACCCTAATTACAGATCATTTCAATACTCAACCAACTCTATCATCTAACAACACTTAGCATGATGAACAGATCAGATCCTAACAGATTCCTGCACTAAGAACATGTATGTAAGTCAGATATAACATCCATCCATATACATCATTAAGCACAAAGCATCAACAGATATATCTATCTATATTAAATCACTAAGCATATTAACATATAATCTCATCAACACATTGCACAAAGAAGAGAAACACAGCATATACGTGGTTCACCCCCACCCTAGGGTTACGTCCACCAACTCTTTGTCTTATTTATTATCTTCTTATATAGGTTACATGCACATAGTCTCAAAACCCTACTCCGCAGAAGAAAGGAGATATGTGAATCTCACTAGACCCTCCTTCCTTGAGTATATCAAAGCATGTAGCCTTCTACAGTCTCTTACAATGACTTTCCCTTAGCTCTACAAGTCTCATGCAGTATGCACAAAGCATCGACAGCTCTTGATCACACAGATCCAACCCTAGCACTTAGCCATTCCTTACAACTTCTTCTCATTGCATCACCTAGTCTTCTATATATATTACAAAATAGGCCTAATCATGGGTAAACCCATGGGCCGACATTACCATACCCATTACAAGATCCCAAAACCCAAAAATCCCTAAAAAGGGGTCGAGATCCCGCGATCTCCTCTTCGTCTTGTGCTCTGTCTTTGAAAGGATGTCGAAGTCCCAAAATAGGTCAAACTTGATCAAGGATCTCCAAAACTTGGTTAAGGGCCAACAACCTTTCTTTTAATTGTTTCACTTTAGCACTAACATATTTTAACTCGTCATTAGTTTTGTCTTAGTTTACTTTCTTATAAAATAAATACAAAAATATTATTAAGTTAGGGTTTTCTTGTGCATTTTTTCTTTACTTGTTTAATTTCTTTTAAGTTTTAATTTAACTTCGTTATTTCAACTTTATGAACTCATACACATAAGAAAATACAAAATTATAAAGTTACAAAACTAAACAAAAATCAAATATTTTTAAAAGAAAATACAAAGCAAAAGGATTTCCTTCTTGGACTTTAGGTTAGAGGAAATTTAGCCTAGAGTTTAATGTGCTTTCTTGTTGGGGCTCTAAAGCTAGGGTGACATTCCTGTCTCTTCCAGCCTAGCCCCATGATAGGTTGAGATATTGGTGTTGGGGACTCTTTAGTCCCTTGACATCAACAAAGCATAGTGGAAAGATAAGATAAGTGTGGCCAAAGGCACGAAGTCCTGGAGTAAAAAGAAACCGTCAGATTGAGTTAGGGGAAGATCCACGGTGGTGGACCTATTCAGTGCTTCAATGATAATTGAAGGACAGGGTAAAGCTCAAATTCCTAGAGTCTTGGATTTTCAAATTCCCAGAACCTTGTCAACCGTCAGATCAGAGTTGTATGGAAATAGTCAACTCCGACATTGACCAACTTCAGAGATAAAGGAAGTTGAGTTACTCAAAGGATCTCGAAGTCTTGGAATGTCGAAATGAATAAGGATCATCCATCTCAACTGAAAATTAAGTCGTGATCATCAATTTCGTTGAAGCCTCTGGATGAGCCAGGATTGTCCATTCATTGGGAGATTAAATATTGACCGTCTAATCTACTAGTGAACAGAGTATATGCACTTCGGCGAAGTTTACTTTGGTGAAATTTATTCCGAGAGAATTGAAAGACTATAAAGGTTGGAAATCTCGAAGGTTGAAGTACCAAAGAGCATGGTTCCAGCGTCGTTCACGTGATAAGGTAAAGAAGGTAATAAGGAGCACAAAGGGAATAGAAGTATATAAGCCCTCTTACATTTGAATACATTCCCATGTAGAAGAGTAAGGGTGGAAGGAGAAAAGTGCTAATAGAACAATGTTTGAAATGGATAAGCCCATGGTTTTGAGCCTGTGGTCACAAAGGAAAGTGGACTGAAGGAAGCACCTCATGCATAATTCATTTTATGTAAACAACTTAAGGCATGTAGAGTAATTCGACAAATATTGACACTAAAAGAGTTCATTGTTGCTTCAAGATAATTTGTGCATGAAGGGATAAATAAACTAACAAAATATTTGAAGTATGCTTAAGTTAAAATCAATTGTTTATTAATAAGGTTAGAATGAAGAGGTGCAATGGTTCATTATCAAAAGACACATTGGTTCAATCTTATACCTATTCAAATACTATATAAACCAAAAACATGTGGTGAAAAGAGTGTGTCTTGGTGGATATAAATATATATAATGGATTGAATGAAAGTTCATTCTATCAGATTGGATCTTGTTTACAAGTTGAGTCTTGTTATGGGGGTTGGATTACTCACATCTCAGTTGGATCTGAGATCAACAAGTTAGGTCTTGTTATGAGGATTGTATTTGTCACATCTTAGTTGGATCTTAGATCAACAAGTTGGGTCTTGTTATTAGGGTTGGATTCCTCATTTCTTAGTTGGATCTGAGAACTACAAGTTGGGTCTTGTATCAGAGATCTGGATCTCTCATATTCAGTTGAAGTTGAAGATATTAAAGGGTTGATTTTATTTGTATTCATTCAAGTTAAGTAAATAAAATAAAGATATTTTATCTACTTCATACAGATTGTGTTATACATGTTTATGAATAATTAATTGAGATGCATATATCTTATTCAGTTAATTCGGTTAATCTATGAAAGTGTGAAAAGCAATAAAAAGTTCCAAACAATGACTCACCCCCCCCCCTCTCAGTGTTTGTGTGTGTTTCAACAGTTAGTGGTGTACTGTCCTGAGGATCTTATTTTGAACAATTTTTCAGGCTTGTACCAAAATTTGCACAGATCATTTTCCTTAAGCGAGAAATTCTTCATAACTTCTTCATCCAATGATAAATCACCTTTCTCCAAGTGATAGCAGGAGGCTATATTTGATTCTTGGAATGATGTTATGAGGTGTTCCTTGGTGTTGAGGATGTATCTATTGTCCAGGTATACATGTCATACTATCCATGAGATTGCATTTGTGCATGGGAATATAGTTGCATGGGTTGCCACCCTATGTAATTTTGACTTCCTGATGTTCCTAAAGATTTGAATATTAGGATCGTCTTTTGCTTCTTGGGGGGAGCTTTGGTTTTTGAAAATATGGTATACTTCACCCCATTTAATCGAAGTCTCCTTCTCTATAAATCCTTTAGTGTCATCATAAATTGGTCCTAAGAGGTCTTCCTCTTCCTCCTAGTGGCTTCCGCTTGTAGTGGTTTCTTCCATGGGGGCTTTGATGGCAGTGTTTGCTTACTTTCATGGAGACATACTTGAATTTGAAATAAACATATTCATCATTAATACATTAGAATATTATTTTTTTTTTAATATCACATTCTAATTATATCAAAGGGCTAAGGAGTAATGCAAGAAAAATTATGGCATTAGTTCCTACAATTAAGTGATTTTTTGGTCGTTTGGACAGAATCGGGGAGTTAATGACAAACTCATGGATATAGACCTGTATTGATTCCTAAGGAGATACTTGTGTTGATATGGAGAGGTGAGTGTGTGTCCGATGAGGAAACAAGAATGGGCGACATGGTGAAAGTATGGTGAAAATTTGGGTCAAGTGTCCAAGGGAGGAAGATATTTGATGTGTAGGCCTCAATGATACCAACATCATCAATAAGTAGGAGAGTCTTCATCGGCATCGCTTGCACTAAATTCCCTAATATGCAAAGGTAGTATCAATGCTAATTTCACCAACTACTCTGATATGCGAAAGATAGCACTGACAATGATCATGTAAACTTCACCGAGATAGAGAAACTCGTATCGGTGCTAATTGAAGGAACTTTGTAGATATTACTCTTTGAGTCCAAATTTTTGACTAAGTATTAGGGAAGGATAGCCACTTTAACTATGTATCTATGCCCACATAACTAACTCACTGATAAGGTAGGTTTATGTCGACGGTGTTCATCTAAACCTTGTTGATATGTAAGTCTATATCGGTTAGGTTTGTCTAAACCTTGTTGATATGGTTATTGAGATTCGAAATTTGGTTATATATCAACGAGAGGTATGACCAAAATACCTTGTTTTAGTATTATGTCATCGTGTTTGGGTCTTCCTGAGGCTCCTGCTTAAACTATTTAATGAAAACATGAACTCATCCCATAGGTGAATTGAAAACATGGTCGAGGAAAATATTGGGGATTGGTCAGGGTAGTTTTTTTGGGCCCGGTCCCTCAAGAGATTGGGGCCATCAAGAGAAAAGATCCATGATGTCATTCAAGTCCATGCTAGGTACAAGAGGTTAGGGCACATTCATGGGGTAATGTTTCCTATTTCAAGGGTTAGAGATCGTATGGTTGGCATTTTTAATGGCGACTAGGGTGTGGATTTCCTAAGAAGAAACTCAGTACGCATGTGGAAGTATTAGGGTAGATTCATAAAGGAGGTTAGGTTATGGATATGAAGGGAAGGGGAAAAGGAGGTGAGAAAGAAAAGATTATGGCCAACTATCCTTTCCCCAATATGCATTCACACATGCAAAACATGAAACCGAAATCGAATGGGAAAGACACATGGATAGGTAGGATTGCTTATCTCGAAGTTTGTTGACACATGGATGGTGAGAGATTCAATGGTGGCTAAGTGATCTGAAAATCCTTAGATACCACTTATCCCTTTAAAAATATGCATATAGCATCTAACTTGATTCAGAATAAATTATTGATCGTATTGAGGTGATTTGCAGAAAAATGATGATGTGCTTATTATCCAAAAACTCATAAATTGATGATTATTTTGCATATTTATGAGATAACACAACAGGAAATAAAAGAACTCAAATTACACATATTGATGATATAATCCACTTCATATTCAAGTCCTCTTTGATAGTATGACTATTCTACATCATCTCAAAATAGCAAATTATATTACAACATGAGATTACAAAAACCAAATTTAATAGACTCTCTTACATTCCACTACTCAAAACAAGAATATGAGTTCACCATTGAATTCCTTGCAAAATTCTAAGAAATTTGAGTACAATTTTTCCTGGGTGAAGTCATTATACCTCATGGAATGCATATCAAGACACACCATACTTATCCTTTTATCAACACACAAATGGATGCCCATTATACCTATATAATTGGAGTGAATTCTTATGTATGCACACAGACTGAGGGCATGGATCCCGAGATGGCACACATATCAAGACACACCATACTTGGAATTTTCTCAACACTTAAATCTATATGTATGTACAGTACCTCCTCCTTGGGATATGTGCCATCTCAGGATCTGCAACCTCAGTCTATGTCAAGACATGGGAATTCACACTCATTATATAGGTCACAGACCCTTAACTCCCCTTCAGATTTCATGGTCGGCATTAAATACAATGTCATGGGCATTCCTTAACATGAGGTACCTTTGGCGCGATGATTAAGGAATTGGGTTAGCATGGATGAGGTTGTGGGTTCGATCATCCACGAACCTCATTTTTTGTTATAACATATGGTGGTTGTTATATATATGTGTGTGTGTGTGTGTGTGTGGCATATAGTTTAAACCCTCTGTGGAGATTATGGTTATGGTTATATGATACATAAATAGAACTATGGGTCAAGGTCTTAGGCCCTCGACCCTTTTTGTCGCCATCCATTGCAATACATCAATTCAAATAAATTTGGTGCCCAATATGGTTAAGTAAAATTTGTATGGTGCATTGGTATCAAAGGCTTGGGTAAGGTTTATGGAGGTCATGGGTTCAACCCCCATAGACTCTCATAATTTTAATAAAAATTAACCATTAATGGCCAATGGGAGGCTTCCACGTGCTAGTATCTCATTGGCCTATCCTTGCCATGTGTCAAAAAACAATTATTCCATGTAATGTGTATGATTGCCACATCACTTTCCCATTCAATGTACAATCATGCCACATGGCCCCTTGGGGTTTGGCCACATCATTTCCATATAGTTGTACGGTCATGCCACGTGTCACCCTTGTAGTGGTGACACATATCACCTTGACACATTTGACTTTTCCCTTTGACCTAGTTGACTTGAACTTTGACTTGCCATATCTTTTGCATACGAACTCTAATTGAGGTGATTTTTGCATCATTGGACAGTTATCATTGTGCTCTATGCATTGATGGTATTTTTGAGAGAATTTGGGATTCTTGAATTTTGAACTTTTATGGATCCTCTTGGACCTCTATGAGAATTTTGGATCCTCCTGGACCTCTGTGAGCATTATGGATCATCCTGGACCTCTGTGAGCATTCCTGAATCCTCCTGGATTTCTAAGTGTTCTTGTTGTGGGATTCCTCTCAAATTTCATGGTCTCTTCAAATATATCTATAATGATAATGTCAAAATGTCAATCTCCACTAGGATTTTATAACCTTTTTTGGCACAAATATTGAGATGGGAAGGTATGTATAGGAGGTAATCACCTAAACTTCATCGGTGAAATTTCCATGTATCGATGACCATCATCCAAAATTTTCCAGTGTACCAAGGGATTTGATTGGAAGCTCGTTGGTGACAAAGGTTTGTGTGTCGGTGAAGTTTGTTGGAATCTTGTCTGTGTATCGATGAGGTTTGTTGGAAGCTCATTGATACACTAAAACTCAATCTAAAAAATTGTTACGTGGTGCTTCCCTTTCAGTGTCGGCAAGGTGGTCATGAACATGTCGATATTGGATGTATAGGAAAGTTTGTCATGAACTCGTTGATATTGACATAATCCAATTTTTTTCAAGTTAGAAAACTTCAATGGAGATCATGAGAATGAGATGTCCTTTTCAACAAGTTAGGAGAGTCTTAACAAGAAAAGGAGGGTCCCTATTTCTTGGTAGGAATTGACTATTCAAGCAATGAGACAAGAAAAGGGAAGGTGTTAGTGCCTAGCACAACAAAGTGATAGCAAGAAGAAAAGAAGAGAGAGTAGGGTCACAAGTTGTTGTAATCATCTCTAGAAATGAAACAAACTAACTAAGGTGGCATCCTATAGTAGTTTCCCATAAAAACAAATTGAGCATACACACATACATGTTCTTGTGGAGAAATCCCTAGGATATGAAACCTTGTAGAAGATTGATGGAAAAAAATTTCAAGCTATGACACATACTAGGGGCTATGGAAGGAAGGAGGAGAAAATTATGAGTTACATTGCCATTGACCTTTTTCTATAGCTATTGTCAATAGTTGATACTAATTGTTCTTATTCTTGAGCTCGAACCCTATAACTTCATATCATATCAACTCTATGTGTTTTTTTCTAGGCTAGTCGTTGGTATGAAATGACGTATCAGAGTTCTCTTGCATGAAGGAGATCGTGGATATGATTTGCATATGTTTCTAGGTTCCCCTAAGTCTAGTTCAAAAAGTTGGTGCACTTTTTGATGTGACTTCTACCATTATTACCACTTTTTTCAATTATGAGTTTCCCAATAACCCTTTTTTTCATATTTTGTTAACTAACATTGCCAACTTGACCTTACAATGATACACTTCAACAAACTAAGTGATCACCTCCCCCACATATAGAATCGAGGCCCACCTTGTTGAAGGATCAAGTGTTTTTTTGTTGTTTTGATTGGTGACCATGATACTATATTTGGTTGGCAATTTAAGGAGTGAAAAAAATGAAATTGAAGACAAAGGAGTGAAGTACCTTATTGAACTTGATTGAGTGGTTGCATGGACGATTTTTGTGTTGTTGTTGGCCGTTGATATCATGTTGGAGTTAAGTTGCACTGTCTCTTGTAGCCTCATGTAAGTCTATAATGGATATTGTAGAAGTCTAAATGCATTAACAGAGTCACTTTGTTGATTGGAACTTTGGTTAGAGAGGTGTAAAATAATATTTCAAGTCCTCATATACCCTTGGATTTCTAAAAGTTTGAAACTATGAGGTGGTTGGAGGTCTCCCGTAACTTCCTGTAGGATGTTGGCATGTTATAGTTTTCATCGTGAGTCTCCTATAGTTTCGTGTAGTAGTGTATTAAGATACGCATATATCTTCCTACAACTACATGCACATTCTTGAGTTTTTTAACTTTCTTGGTGGATAGGATTAGGGTCTAATGGTAGGGAATGATGTAGTGAGTATGGAATGGTTTTTGAAATGAAATGGAGTGGGTGGTTTTAGAAAAATGGAGTGTTATGTATGAAATGTGACCATTGGATGGATTCTAGGGTTTGCAAAAATAACAATTTTGATTATTGATATGATGGTAAGTGGTATGAAAGGTATGAATGGAGGTCTGATAATGATTGGGTATTAGATTTTGTATGCTAATATTGAAATTTTGGTATCTCTTTTTGTCATTGCAAGTATTGAAAATGATCTATATAACTTGTGAAATTTGCATTTATTGTACAAATTCTTGTAGGTTGCACTTTTTAGACCTTGGCCTTGTTACATGATGCTTGGTTGATTAGTTTTCTTTTTGTTCCTTTTAAAACCATGTGAGGTGTCTTATAAACCTTCAGAGATTGGTGGGACTTGTTTTTTGTCCTTTTCCTAGGTGGTTACAGGAGGCAAAAATTTCTTGTGCATTATATGTAGAGTTACTGTACATTGTAGGAAAATTATGTATTTTCAGCTTTGGAAACTTGTCCTAGAAGGTTGTAGAACTTTTTTTGTGTCCATATGCTACTTCAATGTGTTATTGGTGTTTCCAAGCATCTATGGAACAAGGCCAAAAGGATACTCTAAATTCTGCATTGAAGTATTCTCAGACACGTGTATATGCTATGTATGCCTTATATTGATGTATTATGGGCACACATGTATATGCTCTTATTGTGTAATGAATGTTTCCTAAGTTTTTGATCCATTGTTTGACCGATCATTTTGTTTAGAAGGTTACATAATTTATGTTTCTATTTTGAAGCATGTAGTAGAATCACCTTATTGACAAGAGTATGTAGACAAAAATGTTGGTGTTGTTGTTCTCTGATTAAGTAACGATGATGTATGAAGATGTGGTCTAGGTTGCAATATTTTTGTTAGTGAAACCCTTGCTACAAATGCTTCTTCAATTTTAACTTTATAAAATATTGTATGCATAGTTATCAAGATACTCACACAACCCAAGAGTTGTGTTGGCCCTTGGTTATGGAAGAAAGC
>SNQJ01S0112230.1:0-28640 GCA_010110895.2 Picea sitchensis
ACCCTAGTCTAGAATCTAGATATTAAGCCTCATGGTACATGTTTTAGGGAACACATATTCAACCATGCATAAGCATATGCATAACCTAATTCACTTCCTACCACTAGTATGAAAATTAATAAGAGGGGAGAATAATAAGAGAAGACACATCCTTTAGAGGTCCATGGAGATAAGTGCTAAATATCCCTTCCTCCCACGTCACTAGTTCTAATGCACTCCACCCAGGGTTTTCATACTTTCTTGTGTTGACTCGTGCCTATATCTGATCACATGTATTGCACCTAGAGTGGTCGCGAGGATGTCCTTAATTCCTTTAGCAACTCATCAAATTTCACCGTAATGACAGGTGGTCTAAGTATT
Organism: Picea sitchensis; assembly: GCA_010110895.2. Lineage (NCBI taxonomy): Eukaryota > Viridiplantae > Streptophyta > Pinopsida > Pinales > Pinaceae > Picea > Picea sitchensis. The sequence continues at coordinate 361 of SNQJ01S0112230.1, forward strand.
GGAAAGCTTCACTTGATATCTTATAACTCCAAACTAGACTTTGATCTCCTTATAATTACCACTAATCAAATCCCATAATATATCGTCTGCCTAGGATGGCTCCACAAATGCTCTAGGAGACTAAGGGTGCATGAATTTGCACTCAAAATGGTATGATGGGAAATCCTCGGGGATGTTGTTTCCCCTAACATTGATAGTGCATGCAAATTGCAAATGATAAAATGAAAGTAGATGCAACTCAAAACATGAATCTATACATATAATAATTACATTCTTTTGCTACATTAATTAACTTTAAAAGAACATTTATTCACACTATTTAATTCCTATTGAGCATAAAAATAACCATGAAATAAATCTAGACTAAGATTGCACTATTTGTTTCAAGTTGATCAATTCATTGTGTTACGTTCACATTACTTTGCTGCATTAATTATCTTTAAAAAAAAAACATTTATTCACACTATGTAAGTACCCAAAGGTTAAATGACCACACATATTTACATTCCTACATATAAATAAGACGATTTAAATCAAATAGCTACCAATAAGATCCGAGACAAATTTTGTTGTATTAATCAATCATGAAACACTGATTCATTGAGGAATAGAAATAGCAATAGGGTAGGAACACCTATAAATTCTTGAAAATTGACTTTCAATCCATGCGTTGAAGGGAAAAGATGAGCTCCAACCACTCACTTCTATCAACAACAACCAATTGGGTAACCAAGTGTGGGGGAGAACTCTCCTCCCAACCAACCCCTCAATTTATACAACTGATAGCCCCCGAGCCCTCAACTAATAACTTATGTCAGTTTCTCTTCCCATCTCTTTCTCTTGAAGCGCAAGTTCCAAACAAAATCCCTTAAGATAAAAAAAAATGCTCCAAACAAAAAATTCCTTAACCACCTTCTCAACATCTATTAAATAAATATTCTTCAATTCTCTCAATGCAAAAAATCTCAAGCACAAATTCCACTTGTCATTAAGTAACTCTTTCTTATCTTTACTTTCCCACTTAGATTTAGTTCGATTTCTCATATAGATTTAGTTAACTTTCTCTTTAATTTCCTTTTTATCTAATTTTGGATTTCTCTTTTTAATTAATCATGTTGAAGGCATGTATATAGGGATATATTTTGCCCAAAACCTGTAAACTGCTCAAAACCTATCATCCAATACCACCCGCCATGTCAGTTATCCACTTGTCCCCTGCCTCCTTTGTTGTCCATGGGGATTCGACCTCCCATGTTGTTGACTTGAGTGGCTCCATTGGTATTCCTCCACCCAACTCTCATTGCTTTCGTCGTGCCTTTCTATTATATACTTAGTCCCGACAAAAGGCTCATCCCCTCCTCCGTTTATTTTCATAGATCTTCCACTCTTATCTTGGGATGGATATGGACATTGCCCACAATCTCCACCCCTATAAGAGACCCTCCTACATCTTTTCCCATGCCCTCATCTTTATTCCACAACTCACAATCCTAGCCATGGTGTTTTTCATGATCACATTCTAGGCCATGGGGCTTGTGGGAAGAGTGTTAATCTTTTTCTTCTTCCTTCTCGCCATCGTTGCCTCCTTTTTCGCCACTCATACTTGTCATGTAGGAGTCCATATGTTACATTCTTCTTGGTTGTTCTTGTTGCCTTCTTAAGTTGCCTATTTTGTCAAAACTCCTTAATGGTTAATGGCCATTTGTCCTCTGATCTGTCACTTACATGATGCCCCTATGATCTAATCCAATTAATGGTCATATATCCCCTTGATTAGAAGTTGCCTCCACCGAATTCTCTCAACAATCGAGTGCGTTTATACCTATCCATATTTTTTATTGTTCGTGTTACCTTCTTACTTCTCGTCAAAGTGCTTCTACCCAAGAATAGGGGACTTAAGAGTTCTTAAGCTCTATCAAATTCTGTAGCAATGGTAGTATAGTGGATTAATAATACAACTAAAGGGATCTCCTTGATGATATTTTCAAATGCAACTTCAATGAAGGCCAATGCAATGAGGCCAAGCATAACCAAACATCCATTCCACATCTTTGATTGAGGACACATTATTGCTTCATATTTTCTATTGGTGGAGACTCCTTTGAACATGGTATTAGTGAGGCAACGAACAACAAAAGCGTGCTTCTAAGAAACAATTGAATTCCTCGACTTGCGAGCTAAAAGAAGAGGCCATCTCTCACTCACAATCTCCACCCCCATAGTTGAGACGATTTTGAGCATGGATAGTCTTCCATTTATGGTCACCGATGTTGGCCCCCAAAAAGAAAATACTTCCTCAAACCATTGTGCTCACCTACATTATTCGTGTCCACTCAATGTATTTCAATGCATGGGTAGTGCAGTGCAAGTTCATGAAAAAATTGCCACATAATTGCTTACCTTCTTGGAAGGGGTAGGAGTGGATTGCTCTGACTCCTTTGGTTGTGGATCCACATGTAAAATAGGTTATAAATATGACGACATAAGGTTCTATATTTGAAGATATAATTAAATTCATATATGCTAAAATAACAATGAGTTTACTTACTTATGCTATGCAATTCACTCAACGACCCTTGGAGGCTATTGACCTCTCCATTGGCCTCCGTAACAAGAGGGATGATCCATTCATCACACCAACCATTTCAATTGAATAACTAATGCCCATCTTAGAGCGTCTCCCATTCTACCTTGCTCTTTTTTTTCAAAGGAATTACGTCCTACCAAAGATATGAACATAACACTATGTAAAGGCACTAGAGATATGAAGATAACACCATGTAAAGGCACTTGAGATATGAAGATAACACCATGTAAAGGCACCAAAGATATGAACATAACGTTAATTTTTGTAGCAGCAGAAGGTGTCCTTGCACTTGCCTAGTGTCCAAGGCATGCATAGGACAATAAATTAACCCATATCAACTAAATTAACTTAGCCTAAGTCTCGCTTAAGCAATTAAGCATAATTTTGTTTTTTAGTGGATTGTGGGGCCTTGTCAAGGAGGGTGCACAAACTTAGTGTTGTGTGGGGTCTTGCCTAGGAGGCACACAACCTTAGTGATGTGTGGGGTCTAGAAAGAGGAAGCGCCTCAATATGGGCTGTTGGAGTCTTTGTTGGGCGTGAATCCCAAGGTAGTAGGTGAGGGAGGCTGGGTATATAAGAGGTTGAGCGTGTTGGGCAACTCATTCTATCATTTGGATGAGCAAGAGAGGAGAGGGAGATAGGCTGAGAGAATCTATAGGCTGAGTTTCTAAAGAGGGGGAGTTTTAAGCTGAACTAGAGTAGGTAGTGGAGGCCATTTAGAGGTCGTACTATGCAGCAAAAAGAGGACAACCTCAGAGCCACATACAACAACAACAAAACAACCATTTTTTGAGCATATTGGGTTGAGAGAAGAGGTCGAATTAGAGGGCTTTTGGAGCAACAATTAGGGATGCACCCAACATAGTTGTACAACCAATAGAAGAGGTTGTCCCAAGTCGTACAAGATAGCCAGAAGGAGGTCATACAAGCTAGATATTGTTGGGCTGAACAACACTTGGTTTGCTGGCCTAAATCTGAGAAAAATTCTTCTATTGTATTGTAAGAATTTTCTGTTTAGTTTTTGTTGTTGTAACTTCTCTTAGAAAGCCTAATAAATATCCCCTCTTAGTTGGTTTTCCCCACACTAGGGTTTCTAGGGTATATAATGTGTCATTGTGTGTGTTTTCCTTTTGTTTTCTGCTATGCATGCATGCATACTCAACTGGTATAATTTTAGCATAGATTAGATTTAAATTTCTAAGTTGAGTTGGGTTAAAATCTATTGGCTAAATTATCATTGTGCTAGGTATTAGAAGTTTTACATGGTATCAAATTTGTGCCTCTGATTAGCACACAGGTCACAGGTTCAAGTCTCAGAAATATTTATGTAGATTTTTTGAAAGTTCTAATAGTCCAAAATCAAAGTTTTCATGGCTAACAACGTGAGGTATGGGGATAGGCTTGAGGGGGCCTCAAACTATATTCAGTGGAAGGTCCAAATTATAGATGTGCTCAAGGAGAACAAGTTGTGGGATTTTTTCAGCACAACAATATCTATACCAGTCCATGATCCTATTGCCTTGGACCTCCATGAGGTGAAAGAAGCTAGGGCATAGAGGATTCTGTTGGATGGTGTCAAGGACCACATGATTCCACATCTAGCTGAGAAGAAAACAACAAAAGATATGTGGGAAGCACTAACCAAGTTGTATCAGAGTGACAACCAAAACTGGAAGATGGCTCTCGGGGACAATTTGCATGCCACCAAGATGGCAAGGGGTGAAGGAGTGACATCCTACCTCACTAGGCTCACACAAGTTAGATATAAGCCAGAAACAATGGGAGATAATGTTCTTGAAGAAGAGTTGGTACACATTGACTTAAATGGTGTTGAAATTACTAATACAACTGAGAGGGGGGGTTGAATCAGTTGTTATTGTGCTTAAACAATTTTAAGTCTATTAAAACTTTCTTAATCTTTCTTCAAGTGATCATCAATATTATACAACACATGGACAACATAAATAATGAGCATCAATCACACATAAGATATACACAAAGACAGATTTTCATGAGGAAACCCATAAAGGGATAAAACCTCTTCTTCTTCGAAATGATAAGTAGTATTTTAAGTTTCGTACATCATCTATAATTGAGCACCAACTCAATGTGAGGCTACTACCTCTGTTTTACTATAAGCCAGAAACAATGGGAGATAATGTTCTTGAAGAAGAGTTGGTACACATTGACTTAAATGGTGTTGAAATTACTAATACAACCGGAGAGGGGGTTGAATCCTTGTTATTGTGCTTAAACAATTTTAAGTCTATTAAAACTTTCTTAATCTTCTTCACGCGATCATCAATATTATACAACACATGGACAACACAAATAATGAGCATCAATCACACATAAGATACACAAAGACGATTTTCATGAGGAAACCCATAAAGGATAAACACCTCTTCTTCTTTATAAGATAAGTAGTATTTAAGTTTCAGACATCATCTATAATCGAGCACCAACTCAATGAGGCTACTACCTCTGTTTAATAAGCTCCAATCCGTTTGAGAGCACCAACTCTCCTGTTTCTACTAGCACCCACTAGAAGGAAGCAAAAACCCCTTAAGTGTTCCAACACCAACTGGATGGAAGCACTAACTTCAAGTCACATAATGTGCACTAACTCAGAGGCAACAGAGAACACTGTTTCTCCCTTGCACCACCCCCACACCCTCGTTTTTCTCTCTCTCAAGGTAAACCAAATGAAAGTTACAACTCCTTTTGTGTTCAAGCACCCACTTGAATCCTCTGAGGACAAAAATTCTCCCTAGAACCTCTCTACCACCCTTATTACAAATAAATGATCGAATAACTAACAACACAAATAAATCAATTCTTACAAATCTTTCTTCACTATTCGCACTTTTCTCCTCGCTACATTTTTTTTTGTTCATACTTGGCTTGACTTACTGCCTCTTTCTATCCGTTCTTTCTCCGTCCTTTCATGCTCTTTGATATGTGCACATTCTACTCTCTTTACCTTTTCTCTTCCTGCTCAACTCGCTTTATCTCTCGAGTTTTCATTAATCAAGATAATCGTAATTTTACCTTCTATAGTTCAACTCATTTTCCAATCAGAACAACCAACCTTACACATTCGTCTCATATCTCCTTTTATTCACACACGTTAACTGACCGCTAACCGGGCCCAAGAAACTATGATTTTGCCCCGCTTAATCAATCAGAATCAACAGCTTAATCAGCGAAGAGAAACAATAACCCCTTCTCGATCATATTCCCGATTAACTCAAGACCGTTGGATTATAAATGATGGGTCTCGCTCTTACTCCATATGCTCACCGGTTAGACTATCGGCCTAATCAAAATGACTTTCTCGATTCAACATTTCGACAATTTTGTGATGATATCTTGACGCTCCATGTCGTGATCCAATTTAAACTTCAAAAGGAGCTTCGCTGCTTCTCGCTATTTCATGATTTCGCGATTTCACATGTCGCAAATTCCTCGCTATGAGGCATCTCGAATTTCCAAGTCGCGATCTATGAAACTCCGAAATGGAGTTTAGTTGTTAGCGCTTCGTAATTTCTCAAGATTTTGGCATTTCTCATGATTTCGCGATGTCGCGAATTGCTATGCAGGCATCTCGACTCCAAATCACATCTCCGAAATGGAGTTTAGTTGTTAGCTTCTTCACAATTTCATATTTTGGCATTTCGTGATTTCTCAAGATATCGCGGATTCGAGAGGTTAGGGAACCTGCTTCGATTTCCAAATAAAATGATGATCTTTTGCCATTACGTCCTATGGACCCAACGGTCCGTGATCTTATCGCGGATTTTGAAACTTCACGGGCTCTCTCATCATGTCCGGATCAACGGGTCCAAATCAATCCTCGATCCGACGGGGTTAGGATTATTTCACGATTTCTCAAGATATCGTGAGTTAGAGAGGTTAGAGCACTCCTTCCTTTGATCTAGTCAACGAAATGCCAATCTTTCGCCATGTGTCCTCCGGCTTCAACGACTGTGATCATTTCACAAATTCATGAGCCTCGCTGAGTTCGCTTCTGGATTTCTGAATGCTTCGTGATTTCTACAACTTCTGGACTCTTTTGATGAAGAGTCTTGACTCTTTGACTCCTCCAACTCCCAGATCCAAACTCCAAAACGTTTTGGTTTCTACTGCGGATTTTCTTTGATGAAGTGCTTCGACACTTCCAACTCCCAGATCCAAAACTCCGAAATGGATCGATCAATCTGGGCTTCCTATGATTTGACGCTTCACATTTCTCGGGCATTTCAACATTCTGCGGATGAAGTGTTTCGACACTTTCCAACTCTCGTATCCGAAACTAAATAGTAGTTTATCTTCCTCGACACCAAATGGAGTTTAGCTTCGTGATCTGCTTACGCGACTATCAAGCAGTCATATCGATCTTTGCCATCAATGACAAACACGATACTCGTATTTCTTTGTTTGAAAACATGCTAACAAATGGAGTTGGAAAATAATGGGATTTGTTTGTCAAATGTGTAGTGGGCCATGAGAAGATGCCCACTTGGGACAAGTTGTGGGATGACTTTACTCAAGAAGAGATCCAAGAGGGCCTCAACGCCGAGAATAGAAAAAGAACTAAGATGAAGAGAAATTTGCTTTGGCATCAAAGAGAAAGGGGGAGAACGATAAGAGTCCAGTTGAAGGAACTTATTTGAAACAAAGAAACACAAAGAAGTTTGACATTAGGAAATCTAAATGCTTTGCTTGCCATCAACTTGGGAATTTTGCCAGCCAATGTCCCAAAAAGAACAAGGGCAAACCCAAGAAGCAGATGGTTGTACAACTGATATGGATGCATTTGCAACCATATTTGAGGATGAATTTCCACTCTTAGCATGCCTATCCACATCCATGGTTACTGGTACATGGTACATTGACAATGGCGCTTCATGCCACATGACATGGGTGCATGAGTACTTCAACAACTTGAAGGAGTACAATGCCAACTTCAACATTGTACATGGAGATAAGGCTATACATTAAAAAGAAGTGGACCCGAGGTTTTAGCCGAGTCCTGGGTAAGTCTTTATCAATTAATGATGTTTTGTTTGTCCCCGGTTTGACTAAAAACCTAATTTCTGTTTCAGCCTTAGAAGATAAGGGATATGTGGTCACTTTCTGGGATGGAAGAGTATTCATACATCTAAAGGGCTCCAATGCTAGTATGGGGAAAGTTTTGGGAGTAAGGAAGGACAAATTGTACAAGTTGTAGTTCGAACCAACTTGTGCATTGGTTAGTAGCAATAACAGTGGCATAGATTTGGGGGAGCTTTGGCATAGGAGGGTGGCTCATTTACATCATGGAGAACTCAGGGTTCTCAAGGAGGCTATGACTGGGCTTCCAGAGTTTAGTTCTGATCAACATGGTGTGTGCAAGGGTGTGCTATGGAAAGTACATCAAGATAGACTCTTTCTAGCAACCATTTAGGGTCCGTGAGGGACGGACTGGATCGATGTCTGTGGGCCCATGTAAACAGTGTCTATTGGAGGGTTCAACTACTATGTCTCATTTATTGACAATTATTCCAAGAAGACTTCTCTCCAGATGTCCCTGTCGAAGACCAAGGATGAGGTCTTTTATAGGTTTCGAGAGTTCAAATATTATCCTAGGGAGAACCAAACATGGAGAACGAGCCTAACAAGATAATGAGGCAAGTATACCTCGAAGCTCAAGGAGCATGCGATTCTAGGATTAAGAGGGAGCTGGATCAGGCCATATAACCCACAAATACATCCTCCCACAGAATAAGAACATGTCAATAGTTGGGGCAACAAAAGCTATGCAACATGATCATGACTTTCCCATGTTTCTATGGGATGAGGCATGCAACATTGCAATTCACCCGCTAACATGAGTTCAAACCCGATAAGGTATTGGGGAGGATGACCCATGAGGAGGCCTTCATGGGGAGGAGAGCAAAGATTGGTCAAATACGCATCTTTGGGTGTTTGTTCTACTACCATGTTCCAATAGAGAGGAGGACCAAACTCAAGCCTACAACTGAGTATATCCTTGTTGGAGCCATAACGTAGACCTCCAAGTCTTATAGGGTCTACATTCCTGCACTCAGAAGGATAGTGGTTAGGAAGGACGTGAGATTTGAGGAGGACAAGGATTTCATGAAGTCTTATCGAGTAGATGTCGGGCTGATGAACAAAGTTATGAGCAAAGTTCTCCTAAGGAGGAGGCTATATAGCCATTACAGACTACATGTCCCCAAACTTCTATAGGTTGGAAAAAAACAAAAACACAGTGAGTAGGCTGAGCATCATGAGGAGGAGTAGGATGCTCAATTTACTCAAGCTGAGTCCTCTAGTAGGATAAGGCTGAAGTGGCTTGAGTGCACATTGAGAGAGGCTCATGAGTAGGTGGATGCTCCCATGATATTAGTAAGGGAGAGCAGGGTGCCACAAAGGTTTTCCAGTTACATGGATATTATGAGTGAGTTGACAGAGGCCGAGCCTTCCAGTTTTCATGAGGCATATACAAATGCGTGGAGAGATGCCATGATGGAGGAGGCCCACCGTCTAATGATGCGGAGAGGTTGCGCCTCGACAAGAGGGAACTCTAAGTGGGTTGTCTCTGATGGATATATAAGATCAAGCACGCTGCTGATGGCAGTGTGGACAAGTTCGAAGCCTGCTTTATGGCTAAGGGATTCTCACGGAAGGAGGGCATTGACTTCAATGAGATATTTGCACCCGTGGCAAGATATTCTTCTATCAAGGCCGTGATATCCATTGCAACTAAGTTGTGGTGGAAGATCCACCAGATGGAAGTGAAGACAACGCTTCTCAAACTAACCCATAAAGGAGGATATTTATGTTAAATAGACAGAGGGTTTTGAGGTGCATGACATGGCATATCATGTTTGCAGGTTGAAGAGAGCATTATATGGGCTCAAGAAGGCACCACGTGCGTGGTACTCCAGGATCAATAACTATCTTCTTGGGATGGGATTAACCAAGAGTGAGGCAGATCCTAAACTCTACTTTGGCTAAAGTGAGCCACCATTCTGTGCTATATGTGGATGACTTATTCTGACAGGTGAATATCATCATAGCGACGGTTAGAGATCTTGTTGTTGAGTTTGATATGAAGGACTTGGGGTCTGGATTTATTTTCTTTGGTTTGGAGGTGTGGTAGAAGGATGGGCGGATTTTCCTTGGGAAAGTAGCTATGCCGCGGGAGATCCTGAAGTGGTTTTCCATGAAGGATTGTAGGCCTATGAAAACACTCCATGGTTACTAACTGGAAGAAGATAAATGCTTCCAAGTCAGAGGGAGTGGATCCCACTCTTTACAGAAAACTCATTATCTCTCTTGTGTATATGGTTAACACTAGAACAAATTTGTGTTTCGCTGTCAATACACTCAATCAATTCATAGTAGAGCCTAAGTGTGTACATTGGGTGGAAACAAAACATGCGCCGCAGGTATCTACGTGGGACAATTAAGTTTGGATTGAGCTATATCCAGGGACATGGAGTGAATCTTGTGGGTTATTCAGATGCGGATTGGGCGATAATAATATACCGTGAAGAGCACATCATGTTGTTGTTTCAACTTGGGTTCATGGGATATTTCCTAATTCAATAGGAAGCAAAAATCAATTGCCTTGAGTTCTGCAGTTCCAATATATGGCAGCCAACTTGACATCATGTGAGGCCATTTGGCTTCATAAGCTACTCATAGGATTGTTTTGATCGAAAGTGTTGGACACAAACAATGATTCATCATGACAATCGAGATGCATCAAGCCTTTAAAAACTTGTTTCATGATAGGCCCAAACACATTGAGATAAGGTACCACTTAATTCGAGACTACGTGTAGAAAGGTTCAGAGCTACAATATGTGCCAACCAGTGAGAAGATTGTTGACATACTCTATGAAGCCTTTGGGGTGAAAGGAAAATTTGTTCACTTCAAGGACAAGTTGGGGTTGTGTAGAACACCTTCCTAGCTAAAAGGGATTGTTAAAACTATAGAAGCAGAAGGTGTCCATGTAGTATCCTAGTTTCCAAGGCATGCATAGGACATTAAATTAACCCAACCAATCTCAATTAACTTAGCTCTAAGTCCTCGCTAAGAAATTAAGCATAATTATATCTTTAGTGGAGCTAAGGAGGGCGCATAGCCTTAGTGTTATGTGGGGACCTTCCTAGGAGGCACACAACCTTAGTGCTGTGTGGGGTCCAAAGAGAGGAGGTACCTCAATCCGGACCATTAAAGTCTTTGTTGGGCATGAATCCCAAGGAAAAAATGTGAGGGAGGTTGGGTATAGAAGAGGCTGAGGGTGTTGGGCACCTCATTCTGTCATTTGGATGAGCAAGAGAGGAGAGGGAGTGTAACGCCTCAAACGGATAAATGATTAAAGATTATGGTACAAGATTTAATTAGGGGAAGAATTACAAGACAAATAACATTGATTGGTAAACCGTGATTCAAATGATCCGAGCAAACCCATTCTAAAAGACAACAAGAAGAAAGGATAACAACGTAGCCACGACGCACGAGTTACAAAGATGCGCGGGAGCCCATAAATCCTAGTGCAATAAAACTTATTGAGGGACGCAGGTTAGAGGACGCGTGGAGGAGGTTGGAGGTAGAGTTACTGTGCGAGGCGGCGGGGAGGAATAAGGGACAAGAAGAGGGAGATGTGCGCACCATTAGGCGGGGATGGATGCTGCACAGGAGCTCAGTGACCATCGTGATTTTGGCTTCTGGCGCAGAGATCTGCTTAGGCCATGAGCAAAATGTAATTGTTGGCGCTGATTGTTTTGGTCAAAGGCCCTGCGGATATTTCCCGTGGACTGCTATATCTCCTCTCAGGACTCCGTTGGCTTGTGGTAAAGGGCGAACAGAGTGTTCTGGACTCTGGTTTTGATCAAGGGAGGCACCGAGTTGTTGAAGGTTTTGCGACGGAGGGCCGTGATATCCAGAGATATCCTAGAGCTAGTTAGTTTTCCTATTTGGCAGGGAGGACAGTATTTTTTGGGCAGTTATTTGCTTGTTGTGGAAGGGTTAACCTGTGTATCAACAGGAGCGTGGGCGCATGTTAAATTAGCATCAGTACTAGGTATTTGTCAAGCTATGCATTTATCTCATTTTTACCGTAAAGTTATTAATCGCGGATAAATCTAAATTACCTAAACCGGCCGCTGAGAAAATAAATATATGTTGTGGAATCGTTATCTCTGTTTAGGAAATGAATTGTTATGAAATTAAATTAATGCTTAGAATGATAGGGGCATTGGCATATGGTATCGTGAGCGCCTTAGTTCAGTAACTGGGGCCTAAGGGCCGAAACCTGGTGTGTTAACTCTAGCCACGCTTAGCCTGTAAGAGATACACGTTCAACAGACTAAATGTGACTAATACATGATACAGGAGGGTATCCAAGCTATTGAGCACGAAAAGAGAAGTCATAACTTAATGTTATTGAGCCATGTTGTTAATGAAGTTTCGGGCAGAATAGTATACCTAAAAAAATAAAAAATGTCATGAAATTTAGCAGATTTGTATCGCATTGTGAACAATGTAAACTATTCGTGGTTAGCCTCTATAATGATTGTAATAATGTAAAACTTCAAAGAACTATAGACCCATATAAAACTCAACCATGCCAAGAAAGAAATTTTTACACTACATGGAGTTTCCTGCAATTGATCATTATCCCAAATGGGAACTATCTATTACATGGGAGAACAGATTCAAGGACAGCCGATTCTCGCAAAATCCCGCTAGCCGTTAGATTTAGACAAGTTGCATCGAGTTTAAGCCCTAGCGTACAGGAGGAGTCATCGAGGCTTTGGCGAACTCGAGAACGTAATCCTAGCCGCTGATCTCTGGGCAGACGATGTCGCAGATTCACAGAAGCTCCGAGATCGCATATCGGGAGCCTTGTCATGAACTTTGTCCTGGATCCGGCGATTCCGGATACGACGGAGCTGCTCCATTTGAGGACGCGGTCGTGAGATCCGAGAAAGTCGTGGATCTGAACTCAGACATGAATCCGGCACATTGAGAACAAATCCCGAATCAGCGAAGCTTATCCGACCGGCCCATTTGAAGGACACGGGCGAGATCGGAGAGCTCTGATATTGGCCATCGAAGTTCTCGAGGTCATGAGAATCGACCTCAAGGTTCCAGCACTGAATCAATCGACCGGCCCATTTTCGGGCGATTGTGGCAAAGGATCTGCCGCCGGAAGTTTTGTTCATCTGAAGACGGATTCGAGACGTAAGACTTTGTGGGGAAGAAATCATCCACGCATTTCCGATGAGATCCGGACCGCTCCATTGGGGAGGACACGTATGCGATCAGCCATCGGTGTTTTGGTGCATTGGGAAATCGACGTTTTCGTGGACGAGAGATCAGAAAAAACAAAATTGGTTGAAAATTCCGACGAGATCTGAGCCGTCCAAACAACGCGACAGTGCTCGGACGGCGAAAAGTCGCAGATCGATATCGGAGTTTTCGGTGGTAAGGAAATCGTGCAACAGAAAATCGCGATCCACGATTTCTCGATGGGATCTGGACCATCCATTGTGCAAAACGCGTTTTAGGAGATCCCGTAAAGTCGGGGTTTCCGGAAACAAAAGAGTCATACATAATGAAATCACGATTTGCAATTTCACACGGAGCCGCTCGATTGGAGGACGCCGTATCTATGGATCTGAAAGCACTGGATTTTGGGGTTTTGCATACATTGAAATTGGGTGTTGGAAATCGCAAATTCGCGATACCCGATAGAGCACACACGCAATTACTCCGAATCTGGATACCTGGAGGGTCCTGTGAGCGAGTTTTATACTTAATCAATGTAAACGCGATTCGAAGCGAGTCAAGCGGGACGTGGGGGCCCACAGTAGGGTCAACATAAGACGGGTGGCAGATTGCATCGCGAATCGGGATATCACGAAGTTTTGTGGACATGGTTTATGCGCTACTTAAAACCGCGAACCCTGAAAATCCGATGTAATTAACATAACTCTCAACCCTCATTAAATGAACTAATTAAGGGACGTTTAATTAAGACTTAATCGTATCGGCGATCGCGGATCCCGTGGACGGATGTACCAGGGTGTTGAAAACGCCAAATTTCCAAAGGGAATAGGATTACGGTCATATAGGCAATAGACAGGATTCCCCGCAGACAACCGGTGCTGGGCTAATACTACGAGGAAAGGCGATCGCATCGGGCATATCGGGAAATCGAATCCCCGGAGGACTTGCGCTGCGCATTGATGCCGCAGAAACGCCAAATCCCGACATATAGTGACTAAGACCACGGTCTTGTGAGCACAGTCATATAAACCAAGGTGAATCCAGTAGGAGCTAGCCCATAGAATTGGAGCCATCGTGAATCGGGGATTGGAGAGGTAAGGATTCCGGGACAGCGAAAAGTCCGAAACTTCAAACTCCGATATAGGGTCCGGGATAAGTCACTTCGTGAGGGGTGCAGAGGCCGTGACGAGCACGTGTAGCTTATGCGTGCCCGAAACCTTGGGTGCTTGTTTAGTTGATTTATTTTATTTGTAAATTGTAAGAAATATTATAAAATAGATTAAATTATTTAACATAAATAAAATTATATATATATAGGGATGTTAATATAAAGTTAAAATGGATTAAGCTAATGTAAATAATGGTTTTAATTCAATTGTGTTATTAAAGTGTAAGGTTAGCCTACCTTAAAGTTGCTGTTGACCAAGCTTAGATGCTTAAACCAAACCCCAACCGAGCCAATCCCCTAATGTAGTAACGCTCCTGCTGCATAAGTAAAGAAAATTTACTCCTAACCCTGTTTCTAATTTTAATTAGCACCAATTTGAAACGCCCTAGAACTCACCCTGACAACTATGGTTGATGCGTGCCAAGCCACTAAATGGCTGGGGACTCGAAGAGGTGATGGTAGGGGAGCGTCGTCACGAGCGCTATCAACCCCACCACCACCAACGCCACGAACACCTCAAAGACTACTCAGCCATTCATCGCCCGAACTAGCTCCCCATACTACGCATCATTGTAGGCCATTAACGACTCTGGCCAACCCGCAGGGAATGAAGGGGAACACCCACCATATGGAACAGGTAATACAGAAGCATAGAGGGATTCAGAGGGAGGACCTCCAACCAAAGACATCACACGAGAATTGCAGAAAATCAAACTTCCAGATTTTTCCGAGGGTCGCTACTGAACGTACATAAGCATTGTTGGAAGGCATGACCAAGTGTCTTTCCCTAAGGGACTATACGCCCACCAAAGGCAAGATTGCAAATTTTAAGAGATAGTGCTTTGAACCGTGGGGCAACTTTAGAAAGACAACTCCGCGACCTTACCCCATTATCTGTCTTGGGAACTCTTCGAGGAAAGGTTCCGGCGAAGCATCTACCCACATACCTGCGAGGAAATCAATAAGTAGGGCATTTGGCGCGCTTAATACAAGGGAACAGAACTGGAAGAATATGAGATCAGTTTATGGAACTATTAAATACGCTTCAGACTTGACACCGACCAACGACAGGCAGAGTGTTTCGTTTATGGATTGAACCCAAGATAAGAGCTATGGTGACGATGTGGAAACCCGCCTTCGTGGCTATATGAGAGCGCGCAGGATGCGTAAGAACAAATAAACCCAACGGGGGTACAAGATCTATTATTTCCGGCATCACCCCGATTCCAGGAAAGACCGAGACATTTTCTAGGCAAGGGGCTCAAGGCCACCACCTTATAGTACCAGAGAAGGGCATAAGTACAAGACGCAGGGTTTCAATGGCAAATTTTAATGCAAACATCTCTCGTTTATCGCCAACGGCAGACGGGTCCACTCCACCATCTCGGGAGCAACTAGTAGAGGCAGAGGTTCCAAGGGAAGTTGAACCCATTTCAAGGACGTAGACACGTAGCAATGCAGACGGCTTCCACCCGGTGCGTCAAATTGGTTGGGGGTGCTGGGGACCCCATTACCAGCATGAATACCCAGAGTTTCAACCAGGGTTCTTGCATAATGAAGGAAAGGCATCAATGGGGAAAGTTTATAGCGTACCACCACATTTACGTGCTAATGGCTGATAACCTCAGTCAACATCAATCCATTGTAGGAGTCACAGTGTTTCTTAATTATGTTACCGTTAAGATTTTGTTTGATTCCTCGGTGCCATTTAATTTCATTTCACCATCCGCATTAGAAAAAAGGGTTAGCAGCCTATGAGCACAATGACTTTGCCAAGTCGAGATGGCTTCGAAAGAAACAAGCAGGACCTAGCGTCGATAATTGTATAGTAGATCTAATAGTGTGCACTACCAAGTTGAAGATATACACGCCTTTGGGGCATATGACTTAATCATTGGAATTGATTTGTTAGCAGCTCATCGAGATTTGATATATTGCTTCGCAAAGAAGGTGCTATGTGTCAATGATGAAGGAAAATCAATAGAGATCCGTGGTGTACAGAGAAAAGTGTCACACGCTTTATATCAACTATGAAGGTCAAGCGATGCTTGAGACAAGGGTGTCGACTTTATGTAGTGGAAGCAGTTGAAAGAAAGGAAGGGACCCTCATTGGATCAAGACCCAGTATTGTCAGAATTTCAGTGGATGTTTTTCCAAATGACTACGTGATTTACCCCGAGGGTTTCATTCTTACCATTGAGATGAGTTCCAGTGCATAACCAATATCCTAAGACTCGACGCATGACAAAATGAACTTCTTTGTGGAATTGGTAAATGCGCTTGAAGGAGTTACTAGACTTAGGGCTAGTAAGGCCCAATGTCTCACCTTTGGGCGATCGGCACTTTTGGTAAGAAAGAAGTTGATGGATCCCACGACCGTGGTATAGACTGGCTGTGGATTTGAACCGTGCTACGGGGAAGAATAGGTACCCAATGCCATCAATAAATGATCTCTTCGATCGATGAAAGGAGCAACGGTATTATAAAAGATTGATTTTACATATGGGTATCATCACATGATTGAGGAAGGTGATATCCCGGAACCGCCTCTTCAACCTGGCTTGACATTACGGAGTTTGTTGTAGTACTCTTCGATTGACTAACGATCAAAGAAGCACTATGAGTCTCATGAACAACGATTCTAAGTCTTTAGATCGATTTGTACAAGTTTTTCTAGATGACATTCTCATCTATCCCAGAATGAAAGAGAACACGAGGAACACTTATGCAATTTAGTGCTATTCTAGTCAAGAAAGAACAAATTGTATGAAATGTCGGCGTTCCTTCTTCCGTAAAGAGATCCACTATTTAGGCATATCATTTCCGGCGAAGGAAAATCTATGGACCCAGAAAAGGTAAAATCCATTATAGAATGGCCGTCAAGAATGCACATTGAGAGAAGCTTCATGGGCTACGGGCATATTAATGAGATTTGTGGGAAGGATTCTCAAAAATAATAAAACCCATCACCACCTTGCACGTTAAGGGGGCCTGGCATGAATGGATCAGAGGAATGTGATAGAAGATTCATTGGAGCTTAAGAGGTTACTAACTATTGCGCCAGCTTCAAGGAAAGTGCCGATATGGAAAAGGACTTCATGGTCTCCGCATTTATGCCCTCAAACAAGGTTGGGGCCGGTTGATGCAAGAGGAGGAGCGGATACCTAAGGCCAAGGAAGTTGAAGAAGGACGAGGAGTTATACGTGACTCATGACTTAGAGTTGGCAACAGTAATGCTAGCTCAAACTTGGAGGCACTATCTTGTGGGACGGAAATTTGAGCTCAAGACGGACCATCAAAGTTTGAAACACCTCTTCACTCAAAGAGATCCGAACGTGCAAAGGCGATGGAGTGAGTT
The DNA here is from genome assembly GCA_010110895.2 of Picea sitchensis. NCBI lineage: Eukaryota > Viridiplantae > Streptophyta > Pinopsida > Pinales > Pinaceae > Picea > Picea sitchensis. The sequence goes on from SNQJ01S0112230.1 coordinate 17,785, forward strand.
TATGAGTGAGTATGATTTGGTATTTCTTATATAAAGGAAAAGGAAAATGTAGTCAGCAGATGCCTGGAGTAGGAGACCACATATCTTCTCCTTGGTGACCTTAAAGGTCGGGCCCGAGGGAATGTGTGCTGACACAACTACTAGGAGACAGCTGGCATTTAGGTTACTTCAAACCTCCAGAGCTGGAGGCGAGAATCCCAAAGTATGAAGGATATAACTGGAAACGATGGATTGTTAAGATATCGAGGAAGCTGGATGTACATCCCTCGAATGGGGATATTCAAACATCATAATCAAGGAAGCCCATAGATCACTCTTTTATTGAAGCGCATCCGCGAGTGAAGAAAATGTACGCAGATAAGAAGAAGCTCTTCTTTTGGGCGCATGAGCTGACAGTCCATTTCGCTGCCAAATGCCTAGAGTGTCATCCGTGTGAAAGTCGACCACCATCACCCAAAAGAAAGCTCCTGGCTAAACCCATGATGTCCCTATGTCCAAGTGGGAAGTTATCCCAATGGATTTTGTTGCAGATTGCCAGCCACATCTCATAGACACAATGCCCTCCTTGTGATAGTGGATAAGTTAACCAAGAGTGCTCATTTCATCCCGCTTAGAGACACCCCACGATGTTGCAGACATGTGGCAACTATGTTCATAATGGGTTGTCCGCTTGCACCCGATACCCAAGAAGATTATTTAGTGACTCTAGATTCACTTCTAGATTTTGCACAAGTTTACACAAGATTATTGGGGACTTACTTGAACTTAAGCACATCTTATCATCCCAAAACGTGATGGGTAACCGAAGAGTAAATCGTCAAGGAAGACATGCTTAGGATGTATGTAATGGATAATCAAACCCAAAGGGAGAAGTACCTACCTTATGGAGTTTGCCTAACAGTCATCATAGTTCCATCTAATGCTCCATATGAAGCTTTGTAACGGAAGACCGTAAGGTAACACCATTGAGTTGGGGATAGGTTAGAAGACCTAATAACAATGCAATGTAATTGATCGCAACGGAAGAACAGTGATTCGGGGACGCAAGAGACTTAAGGGGAAGCACAGGATAGACAGAAAAGTTTTTGATGCACATAGGACTGACCGAAATTATGAGGTGGGGACCAAGTTTTTATTCGTATCAAGCCAAATAAGAGTACTATACGGTTCTAGAAGGACAAAGTTGTCACCACGGGTTATAGGACCATTCAGATCCAAGAGAAAATTGGACACGCTGCCTATCGCCCAGATACACCTCACTTGCATAAAACTCATAATGTATTTCATGACCGCTTTGTATCATTATGTTGCCGATGAATCACATAAACTAAATTGGAAAGAATTCCAGGTATCAGACGTGGAAACCCTTATGGTCAAACCGCTACGCATATTGGACCGTGAGTCCTAATGTTCTCTAAAACCGCTTATAGACCGGGTTAAGGTCCATGGGACAAGTATAGTCCGTGATCCATTTCGGGAGGACGCCAGACACTACTACAGACTATCCAATACTATTTTGACCACTTCGAGAACAAGTTTCTTGAAGATGGTGTAGGTAATTATCACTTTCTTTGACGAGACTCCACCGTGATTACCTAAGGCCTATATACTTTATTTCCTAGTCACAAGTGAAACCATTAAGTGGTATAATTAAACTTTAAACTTATGAACAAGAATGAATGTTTAAATGTTATTGATGATGATGCATGTAATGCATCTTTATGTGAATGAAAATTTATGAATGATTAAATGATATCAATGATGATGTTTATGAGGCGACGGACAGAGAAAGTTAAAACCAAGCTGGAACGTTTGATACTCGCGAGAATGATGTTAAATATGATGAAATCTATTTTGCAGATCTATAATCTTGTGAAAAGCAAAGAGTATGAATTATGGGATATTGTGGAATCTAATTCATATTGGAAAATTTTGATATATTAGTACAGGGATACCAAATTGAAAATGATGATAGTATGATTATATGATGATAATGCATAAGAATATATGAGTTTGTGTTACGTGACTAATTCAAGCAGCTATGGCCATGAAGAAATGGCGGATAATGATGATGAAAGTGGATATGTGGACCACTACTCAGAAACACTATGGTATGAACAATATGAGGGAAATTATATTGATCGGATGCAATTTCTTTCGTTTGGGATGCATTAAGAAGTGATATTATATTGATTTGACACACATATGTGGACTAGTGCATGATTATGCTATGATTTTGGTACAATTAATCGCCCAAAACCCGGATTAAATGATGACAAAACCTTTCAAAGAACACTCAAGGCTCCCCCGGTGTTCCATTGTAGGGAAGCTAATCTCGGTACCTTAGGAGGGGTGAGGGGTGTTTCCCACCGTATCCTCCGAAACTCCGAAGTCCGAGGGACGGTGCTAGCCATCATTCCCAAGACATGTGATGAGGACTGTCAGCTGGCTCCGCTAGGGAAGCTTGGTTGAGATAACGACACTTCCAATTCTACGGGTTCTATTTGGAGTTAGCCAATATAGTTGCTTCTCCAAAGGTCTGTGTGACCTGGATAAGATGTGGGCATTTAAGTAGGTTAGGAGGAAGGATGAGTGATAGTTGAGATAAATGGGGATCCGTTCTGTGGTGTAATTTGATGGAAGAAAATGTGTATATACCTAATATTTTTTTTATGAAATCAAGACAAAGTTGTTTAAAACAAATTACCTAACCGACAATTGTAATAAAAGGATTTCTCATACAGAAAATGATTGTTGTCTTTATAAAAGACTAGCCTTGTCGACCGGATTGAATGCTTGCATAATATTATTAAAGAATGATGCTTTGATTATTAGTACATGCATGAGATTTGCATAAAATAGCTACATGCATCCCTCAGACAAAAAATTCTAGAATGTATGAACTGCTTGACTTTATTTCCATCGATAATATCGGCCTTGTTGGGAATGTATGAACCATGCTCTTCCTTGTACCATCTCCGATACCTTAACTTCGATGAAGTTTCTTGAAGGGTGGGTGTATAAAAAACACTTAAACCGATAAAATGATTAAAGATTATGAAGCAAGATTTAATTAGGGAAGAATTACATTTAATAAAATAACATTGATTGCAGTCTGCATTCAATGATCCGATAAACCGATTTAAAAGACAATCAGTAAGAAAGGGAAATAACAACAGAGTTATGTATGCACAAAGTTGCGTATGCACGGTGCGGGAGACCATAAATCCCAAGGCAATAAAACTTATTATGGGACGCAGGTCGGAGGACGCTGCGGAGGAGGTTGCGGTATTAATGCGCAGGCCATAGGGAGGAATAAGGATGGGAAGAGGGGATGAAAGCTATCTCGCTGGGGAAATGGATGTTATGGGCCGCGGAGCTCGTGACCAGTTTGGCTTGAAGCGAGAGACTTCGCTTAGCCATGAGCAGTTTAATTGTTGCGCTTTGATTGTTTTGTGGTCAAGGCCCGTGATATTTCCCTGCGGGACTGCTATATTCTCAGGACCTGCTGGCTCATGGGTAAAGGCGAAAACAGAGTGTTCTGGTCAGTGGTTTTGATCAAGGGAGGCACCGAATTGCTGTCGGGTTTCAAGTATCGGAGGGCCGTGGATATCCAGGATATCCCCGAGCTTTCAGGTAGTTTTCCCCGAAGCTGGGCGTGGAGGACAAGAGTTTTGGGCGCCATTTGCTTGTTGTGAAGGGTTTAACCTGCGGTATCGCCAGGAGTAGAAGCAAAGAAGGTGTTGCAACCAGCATCAGTACGAGGCATTTGTCAAGTTATGCATTTATCTCATTTTTTACCAAAAAGTTATTACCCCCTGCGGAAATCTTAAACAACAAACCGCCACTCAGGAAATAAATATATGCTGCGATATCGTTATCTCCGTTTAGAAAACGAATTGTTATGAAATTAAATTAATGCTTTATAATTGATATGCATTACAGGGAGCTAGGTTGAGATAAGCTACATGTTGAGTTGTTGAAGAGGGGGAGTTCTAAGCTGAACTAGGGAAGCTAGTGGAGGCCATTCAGAGGCCATATTGTGTAGCAGAAAGAGGACACCCTCAAAGCTACATACAACAACAACAAAACAACCATTTTCTGAGCATATTGGGCTAAGAGAAGAGGTTGATTCAGAGGGTTTTTAGAAGCAACAGTTAGGGTTGCACGCAACAAATTTGTGCGGCCTACAAGAGTGGCCATACCAGGCCATATAGGATAGCTAGAAGGAGGCCGTATAGGCTGGAGATTGTTGGGCTGAACAATACTTGGTTTGCTGGCCCAAGTCTGAGAAAAATTATTCTACTATGTTGTAAGAATTTTCTGTTTAGTTTTTTATGTTGTAGCTTCTCTTAGAAAGCCTAATAAAGCTCCCCTATTAGTTTTCCCAATAATCAAGTTTCTAGGTATATACCGTGGTCATTGTGTTTGCCTTTTTTGTCTATTGTGCATGCATGTATACTCAACTGGTATAATCTTAGCATAGATCATATTTAAATTTCCTGAGTCTGAAATTAAATTTCAGGAAGAAAATTTGTTGGCCAAATTACCATTGTGCTGGGTATTATAAGTTTTACACATAACACCTTGCAAAGGAAATTATAAATTAGCCAAAATATTTTAAACACAACACCATGGCAAAATGACAAATTAGCCAAAATATTTAGAGTTTTATGTAAGGGAAATATTGAGCATTGATCCATAAAGATGGGAACTGAAGAGATGTACAACTTCATATGCGTTGCCCACACTAGAATTTTCAATATTTATCATTGTGTTTTCATCGATGCTATTGATATTTTGTGATCTCTTCAAATACCCTTACCTCACAACATGCCACGACAACCTCTTTCACCAAATATTTTCTCTCTATGCCCATGCCTCCCAGTGCTTAATAACGAAAAAGACAAAAATGTTTAGATTATTCTACAACAAAAAATGATTTCGAATCGTTTATGTTTTGGAGGGGGAGCGTGTTGCTTTGAATTATTAGATGATAATATTTTATCTCTTATGAATTATTCATTATGCACATTGAATCACAGTTCAGGCCAATCAGAAATGTTTTGAGAGTTCTAACATAGAAACACCAGAATATTTCATAGTAGAGATAACCCATTTTAATAATTTAAGGGACAAAATATCTTAAATATGGTATAATTAGAAACGTGCAAGATTCCATGGCAATTAGTGAAGAGAAAATCACAATTTCAAAAGGATGACCATTCAAGTTTTTTGAGCAAACACTTGTAATTTCTCCCACAAACAATAGTTAGCCAAAAGTATTTTCTGGGACACGCCTGAGATAAATAACCATTATAATTGTTATAATTAAACCACCATTACGTAAGATAAAATAAATGGTCGATATGTTTATCCATTCTGATTCACCTTCCTTGTGTCCTCATCGCTGGCCTCCATGGATGCATTTTCACTTTCAAGTGTCTTCTCTCATGAAATTTTTCAATACTCTCCATGATCTCCCCTTTTAAACCCTCCATCATCTCTGTAGTTCATCTCAAGCACATCTTATTTTGTAAATCATTTACGTCCCTACTTCACTTCATCAAGAGTCCAAAGGATTGTCTGGAGGCTACTGTGGTGTAGAAGTTCCCCTTTGGGGTGGCATGTTGGCCAAGTATCACTTCTTTTGAACCTTGATTTTGAGGTGGTTCTCGCTAGACAATCTTTCTATTGTATCTCCCCAAGTTTTGGCCCTTCTGGAAATGAACCTTCGTGTAGTTCTCCTACATTTCTCTACACCCACAGGCCCATCAAAATTGATGTGCCAAGTGAACCATGTGACCTCCCCACATCCTAAGTCATTTTGGCCTTTCCAGAGATCTAGTGTGCCCCGAACAATATAATTGATATAAAAATTATGAAACTCGCACTGAATTACTACGTGACTATCCACGATCCAACGAAACCAGTCCCACTCAATTCGTATACTCTAGAAGAAGTTATGATTGTTTTGCCCGGAACACCTTCTTGAGACGAATGACAGGACCAGTCGATACCCTATCTTACCACATGGTGTATTCACAAATCTCTAAGATGACCTTAAGCTGGAATTTTTACCACAGAGAGATTTCTAATTTCTGTAAATATTCCCGGAGTTCAGGTCCTAATGCTATTAAAAAAAATTTATAGCTTAAAATTCCCGCAATGATTCGCCTAAGGATGATTCCAACCCTATCTTGTACATGCCAGATTCTTCAAATTATAAGGCCTCTTATTTAATTTTAAACCCAACATACTTTAACGATCCATATACTAAATATCCTCCAAGCCGTTTCCTTTGAAACGCTGTAAAATACAAATGACAAGGTGTCTCGTGATGTAGTAGCTTGAAACCCCAAGACCTTGAGCCTGGATACCATATGTTAAGAACCAAATATCAATATAGCATAGAAAACTTAAAAGTACTCAACACCTTGAAAGAGATAATTTCATATAATAAGCCTCTTCCGAGGGGGCAACCTCCTTTACCCCACTTAAATGTTCAAGTACCGTGATGATTCATTAAAATAAATGTCTCCTGCATATAGGAGACTAGAGATATAATTACAACTAATGGCCTAAAGATCTACATAAATAAAATAATATCTCTAATATAATATGCCCCAATTAAGGGGTAATGAGCCAATATTAGGGGCTTTCTGCATCAATATCATCCTCATGTTCGACCATTTTACAATGCAAACATCCAAGCTCTTGCTGTCAATTTACCAGGAAGATAAATAAATAACCTCTATTTTGACGTGCCTAGGGTATGCCTTCTTATAAAATGGTTTAGTCAAAGTGTATATGTATCCATAATCAAGATAAATGTGTGTTCACTAGGCTTGTGAGAAACCAGGATGGATCAAATGAAATGGCACCGGAGGTAATACGAAAGAACCGATTTTCAATTGATTTCCTCCCAATTTGAGGGGCTGATCTTTTCAATAAACTTTTGGCATTGGCTTATGCACCTTTGAAAACACATAATATTCATTTGATAGCTATTCAAATATGTTAAAACAAGGGCAACATGTTGCGATGCACTGCCTCTGAACTACCTATCCAAATATCGAAGACGTGGCGCCAATCCATGGGTTGTATTAAGCCTCGAACAAAGTGAATCTTGCAATAACACTCTAAATATATGGACCAATAAGAGATAAGAAAACATAATTTTTTTATTATAAAAAATATTTTTAATGCTTTGTATGTTCAACGAAGTTTGAGTGAAATGTTTTAAGTCAAACCGGAAGTAATACTAAAGTCAGAGCTAACTCATCGTTATGTATTTCCACTGGAGGCAGTACAATAAGAAGACAAAACAAGGTTACTCAATGCTCAAAGTCACTACCAATAATTGGTTATGAGTTCAATTCTCAAACTCATGGTCACTAACACATACGACAATCACAACATCAAAATTAAACCATGTAAACAACTATGCTAAGGAACCTCAATCTTTCTAAAACCCAAACTACAGATCAATGGTTCATATGATAATTGCCTTCACATATAGGGCTATGTTAACAAACATAGTCACACACATGAAAGTGATCCCATTAGGTTGCAAGCAAAAGTAAATTTTTTAATTATTTTCATTTAGACACTATCAAGGATATGAAATATGCTAACCCCGCTTACAAAATAAACTAAATCTGATTTTGCTTGGATGGCAGTTTTGGTGAACCCCAACTTGTCAACTAGCCAAAGTTCACCTAAAAAAAAACCTACTTTACAAACATTGATCCTCAACTTTTAAACTAGCTTTTTCAACATTACCACCATTTTCAATTTTCTGGAGAAACGAGTCAAATTTTCATCATCCACAAACCAATATATCATAGAAACTCAAAGATAAAGAGACAACTATGAATTTCGAGAGAAAAAAACTATGATTAAAACACCACCACTAGAATTCTACCCTAATGCCAACCCAAGAGGCTTATTAACGTCAACTTCTATGGTATTTGAGGCACCTACAGTCCTTTCTCTCACCTACAAACTCGACAGGATTTATTCTAGAATTTTCTATTAAACCATAGATCGACTCGACCATGAACATATTGTTGTTCTTCTTCTTTGCCAGTGCTCTACCCATACACCACTTTGCCACCTGAGGTGTTCAATGCATGTACTCTCACAAGGTATGCCCATCTTCACATTTGATGTGGTGGCCTGACGACTATTCTGACATGTGTGTGTGTGTGAAGCCTATGTCCAGGATTTTGCAAATCCATTCCAGTGACTTATGCGTAGTCTAATATTTTTTAACGTGGAAATGAAACACATGGACATTTAAGAATCACTTAGTTAAACGTTCTATTTATTATTTATTGTGTGTAAAAATAATTTGTATTTATTATACTTGTTTTTTTTTAACTAAAACGAGTATGGATTTTTATTAATATTAAGGCAGAGGGGCTGCCAAACCCGGTGATGATATATTCGAACAGAGCTACCGCTCTGTAGTTCATTCTCCCGACAGATAACTGTGCTAGATACAAACTATTAAAACTAGAAGAGACAAACATTCAAAATTCTGGTCTGATTTTCGCTAACTGAGAATGGAGCCGCATGCTTAACGCTTCCCTCTTTTGCCAGTGCTCATGGTCGCTTCAGCAGAGGCTTCAACTATCTTGCTGAATGCATTGGTGAGAGCCTCCACCTTCTGCTCCAAATCACTGAGACGTTGCCCTAGATTGCCCATGATGTTAGCGGAATCCTTCAAACCGGCGTGCAACTCATCCGTGAGCTCGTCTTTGAGGTCCTCCATTTCCATCTTTAGATTGTCCCACTTCATCTGGTTAGTGGAGGCCCGGATGCTCTCCAACTCGCCCCTGATCCATTCTAAGCACTCCTTAGGCGTGAGGGGGGTTTGGCCTTTCGGGTCCATGTCTGAAAAATGCAGAGCTAGAATACCTTTGCTTCCTGTTACCAGTGAGCTTGGCTTCTTGTTTGAGAAGAGGCGGGTCGGATGCCTTTTTAACCACAGGCTTGTCTTGCCCTGATCATGAGATTTCCAGGGGAGGCATGGGTTCGGATCACGCTGATGGATTCTTGTCCGTCCGTGGGGTAGGGCTCATTGCATCTTCCAAATAAAACCAATTTGATGGGAGGAGGACTGACCATACGTCCGCTTCATCCTAGGGAATCAGATAATAAGAGATTTCTTCATTTATTTGAATTTGTCCTTTGACCTGCGTGGAACCTATGTTGGCTTCTTTGTCTCCAAGATCCCCTGCCGTAGATTCCAAACAGGTCATAGACGCCATAAACCTGAAAATTATCCAAGAGAAGTCGGATCTTCTTGTGAATCTGAGCCAAGCACATGTCCTTAGGGGTTTTGTTCAAGTTGATGGCGTCTATGACCCGCTTGGAGTCTCCCTAATGTTGATCTGCTGATCTCGAAGTTTGAGAGTTTGATTTTAGCCCTTGCCGAGGGCTTGTGAATTCGCCTCATTGTTGGTAGCTCCTAGGCCCCCGTGCATGGGGAAAGTTTAGGCTGAGCCAAGCATGCCAAGGAGAACTCTCTCCACCTCCTCGGCCTCACTGTGATTACCCTTTGAGGCACTGTCAAACTGGAGCCACCATTCCTCTAAGGATGATCTCCATCGCAGAAAATCTTGTTTCGGCAAGCGAATTTCCCAGTTTCTGAGTTCGGGGGCAGGGCTCTGAGTATGATTTTGGCAAGTTAGTCGAAACACCTTGATCCAGTTGTCTTCTTTGGTGGTCGAGATGAGTTCCTCGATTGAGGGTCTCAGTTGATTGCTTCGAAGATCACACTGGATCTTGATGGCTACCCCGTTGAGGCATCCTTTTTCCTCCTTGAAAATTCTTATTACAGCCTAGTCAGAGTTTCCAAAGATACAAATTTTGGAATCCACATCCATATAGTTTTCAACTGGTGTTTTTTTTAAAATCGAAAGGGGACAGGGACATCCAGATGTTGAAGAGAGCTTGGCTTTCAGTAGGAATCTGAAGGGCTATAGGGCCCACCAGGAGTTCCCAAACTTTTTTTGAATAATCACATTTGAAAAGGAGGTGAGCAATCGATTCTTCGGACTGTGTACACAGGGAACAGCATGAGGGCCCTTCCCAGCCTCTTCGTTTCAGATTGTCAAAGGTTAAAATGTTGTTATGCAGGAGCGTCCAGGCAAAAATATCAACCTTGGGAATAGAGGGGAAGTTCCAAAGGGCTTTCCACGACCCTGGGTTGGGGGGGACCCAAGGAGCACTCGTAACAGTCTTGTAGCCAGCAGCAGCAGTGTAAATCCCTGTATTAGTTCCCCAGCCTCTTTTATCTCTCACGCCAGCTCGGAGGGGCGCCTTTCCTTAAAGAAGTTCCAGCAAAATGGAGGCTTCGCCATTAAGCTCCTCTGGATAAATGCCAAGATCCCAGCCTTCCCAGGAGTTCTTGTCATCATTTTTCCAAGTGGATATGTCCCAAAGAGTTCTGCAATTCCTATGCATCAACCAATTCTTAATAGTCTCAATTTCTCTAAGGTCTGAGAGGGGCTGTCCGCCAAGGATGGAGTCCTCCCAAAAATTGATCTTTGAGCCGTTCCCCGGAATCCAGGTGAGCTGGGATTTGATGAGGGGCATGGCTTTTTGACAGAGGTGGAAGATAGGGGAGCCTTTTTTCGCTAATGGGGGCTTCTCTAAGAATCTATCCCGGCTGCCAGAGAAGTATTTTTTCCTTAGCAAATTTTTACTCCATGTTTGCTTGCCTGCTGTCATATTCCACAGAATCTTCCCTCCCATGGCAATATTATGGGACGCCACATCCCTGATGTTCAGGCCTCCCTCCATCTTTGGGGTCTTTACTTTTCTCCAGTTGACTAAATGCATCT
>SNQJ01S0112231.1:0-28639 GCA_010110895.2 Picea sitchensis
ATCAAGCTGTAACATTTTTGAGGAGATCTACCATTAATAAAGAAGAGGCACTTTACAGGATTCTTGCGTATGTTCACTGGTGATGTGTTTCCTTGAGTTAATGTTTTCTTTCTTCGTATTTCATTTTGTTGTCTGAATCTAATATTTACGAGTAGCGTTATGTTACAGGATTTATCTCTGATACCCTGTTTCCGACTCTAGAGGTTTTAAGTGTTTATCTTCTAAATATCTTCAATTAAGAGATTCCTAAGTGCTTGTTAGTTGAAGTTATTTTCCTCATATGTTCTTCCCTTCATCATTTAAAATACGAAAAGATCCAGTGAATGCATTACCTTGCCTTGTGAAAGACTTCTTCAACTTTTCTGGTTGTATCTCGGATTCTTTAAATACAGACCCCATAGCCCAATGGATGTGTAGTTTGTCTCAACCAACTTCAAAAAACCCTTACAACAAAACCAACATTTTCTATAGCTAGCCTAATATCTTAATCTAAAATAAAGATAAATTATACAGAGAGATCCCTCTCTGGAGCTGGAAGGGCTAGATCCCAGCTCTAAAAGTGGTTGGTTAAGGTTACCTTAGTAAATTTCTTCTTTTTCAACCTCTAGGAAATTTACCGAGTGCTAACAGAACATCTTCATGCATTTTCAAATGCTTGCACCATTTTTAGAGTAAATGATAATGATAGTGGCATGCTTTTGTTCATGAATTCCCTTCAGGGCGATGCCACTTCTTTATTTTCCAACCTTCCTGATGGAAGCATTTCTACCTGGTTTGAACTTTCTTATTGGTTTACTTCTACCTTTGGGCATTTGGATAATCCTTATGAGCATCTTAAGAGATTTAATCATTTACTTATGAAATATAATGAGATAATTTTTACATTTAACCTTTAGTTTATCAAGTTATACAATTTAATTCCTACTTCTATTTGCCCTACCAATTTGGTTTCTATATTGCATTACTATGAACTTCTACCTCCTCTTTACCGATGGTGATTAGAAGAAAATAATGTTCAAAACCTAGAGCTAGCCTTAACCACTTGCCTCGATTTCGAAGAGAAAATACGTAGAACAGGCTTCTCCTTCAGTATTTATGATTCACACAAAGACTTGTCTTCTTTAATCCCCGTCATCAAGATTTTACAGGATCACATGTCCTTCCTTGAATCTCAATCCTCGAATCATCCTAAATCTCCTTCTTCCATGGTGGTTTTTCTATCCAAGTATCTTCATGTAGGGTGTTCCACCTCTTGTTGTGTGTGACATGTCCTCTTGTGCCCAACACTCCTCAACATGTGTGCCAAGGTAGTTACTATGCTCCAATGCTTCTCCTCAACATGTGTTTCATGTCCACAACCAACCTCCATGACATGCTCCTCAACACAAGCGTCCTCAAGTCAAGTGTCCAAACTCCAAGGTGTATGCCACATGGTCCCATGCTTGTAGGTCTAAGTTCCCTCCTCCAAGTTTCTATAACTCCTCCTAGGTAGGTACCTCTCCCGATCAAGCAACGGATTGCACCATTTTCCAATGCTTTAGTGATCATGTCAATTAGGATAACAACCTCCTAGGTAAGTGTGTTATACTAATACTCTATCCAAGGTCAAGCATACAATCAAATTGAGTCATTTGTATGTCCATAAAGCATAACCTAGTACTCTCCTAGCTAACTGAAAACTCTTTTAGACTAACCCCAAAATCTAACATTCTATTCTTTACCCTTACTAGATCTAACACCATTAGGCCTCTTATGATTAGGGCCCTAGACCTAGTCTCTTTGAGGGTTTTTCCTTCTTACTCACCATTAGATCCACTCTCTTCAATAAGCCGCTTTTTTGTAGAGTTAAAAATTTGGAGAAATTGATACCCTCTCTTGCTTGGTATGGGGATCAATTCATCAACTCGACATTGTATCCACTTGGTAAGGGACATCATAAACTTTTAAATTCATTATGACATTTTTTCTAACTTGTATCTTCCTTGGGAAACTCCTTACAGTAATAAAAATCATGCTCTCATTCACTAATCATAAATCCAATCCAGAATGGCTCCACAAAAGGCACCTACGATTAACTTGGTTAATACTAGCTCCCTTGTATAGATCCTTGTTGGTTAGGTTAAAAATTAGATCAAGATGATACATAAAATGATGAGAACATTCCAAGAGATTTTCCTACAAAATTGGCCGCAGGAAAACCCAATATCACATAGTTCTTTGTAGATGGAATCAAAGGTCAGGATCCTTAAGTTCAAAAACTACTTCAATGTTGAGAAGCTTGAATTCTAGTTATGTAGTCTTTAGGCATATTTCAAGACTTGGCTTGAGATTACTAATGCAAACAAGATCCTAATTGTCAAGGTACATATTAAAGAATCTATTCTATATCGATGGTAGAATCATCAGAGTTTGTTGGCTATTGAAGAAAGGTAGATCACCCAATGGGCCAAATTTCAATTTGTTGTGAAGACGAGATTCTATCGTACTGGGTATCATGAGAATTTGTTGGTGCAAAGGCTTCAACTCAAGAAACTTCAAATCAATCAGTGCAACAATAGATCAAACTACTTAGCAAGATTCAATTCAAGTTGGAAACTCCTATTTTGGAGGAGGTACTTAGGATCAAGTTTATTTTTTGGTTTACTTCCTAGTTATAGGAAATAAATCCTTGTTTTTGAAGTGGATTCTTTGGAAAAAGCATATAAAATAACCATATTTGTTGAAATCAAACCTAGATATAAGAAAATGTGTAGTTTTAGTTTTGGAGGAGGTACTTAAGACCAAGTTTGTTTTTTGTTTACTTCTAATTTATAGGAAATAAATACTTACATCTGAAGTGGATTCTTTGGAAATACCATATAAAATAGCCATATCCATTGAAATCAAAATCAGATCTAAGAAAAGTTGTAGTTTTAGTTACAACAATACTAGTGTTTTTTCCTCACAACCTTCCACCACCATGAATCGTCGAACCCTAATAAATATTGGAACAGTTCAGGAAAACCCTCTTTAACCGCAAGTAAAATAAAGTACTAGAATTATGATAAAAAATATTGTTATTCCTCAAAAAAATCCAAATCTCTTTAGGCCAAGAAAGAGTCTAAGGCTTTCCTCACAATGTATTAGAAGATGCAGATCTCTTTAGGCCGAGAAAGAGTCTGAGGATTTCCTCACAAAGCAACAACTTGTATTATAATATGTAGATATTGTTGTTGACAATCTAGTAGCTCCCGATATGCATCTTATATTGAGGATCACAGACTATTTATCAAGTTAGAAGGAATCATTCCTCACCCAAACTTGCTAGTTAAATGATCACATTTATATTTAATAAAGACAATACCGAGTATCTCAAAAGGTAGTTTTAGGTCTACATCTTCCTACAATAACCCATTTTTCTTCGTATCATTTGGCTTTGGGTCAGTGATATTGGGAATACAACCTCGTTAACAAGGTGATGTGTAGTAAATTTTTCCATTGGACCCATTAAATATATATTGCAATGTGACATCACACAACTTAAATGTTTTGAATTAATCCTTGGGTGTCCTTAATAGTATGAGCAACATGCCATTTATGATAGGAGAAAAAACACTAACAAAATTTAAAAATATGGTAAAGTATAAAACTCACCCTCTAGAAATCAAACAACAAAATAGGTTAATAAGTATTTCAGATTTAGTGTGGTCCAGTAGGAAAAATAGGATGACATTGACAAATTTCATCGTTTGGTTATTCAAGTTGTTATTGATGCATATTCAAATGCTTTTCTAGAACCTCAAGGTTTTCCTCCTCTTAGAATTATCCAATGTAGTGTTGGTTTGGTACTTCACTCCCATTTTATTGCATATTGCACCACACCTATAAGTACAAAGGCATAAAAGTAGTTACAAAAAATTCTTGAAGAATCTCATGTGCCAACAAGTTGACTAACCCACGGGGTTAGGAAACATAAAAAATAAAGAAAAAAAGGAACAAGAAGAAAAACCCACCTTTCCCTCCCAAAAATCCTAAAACCATTGAAACACTACCCCAGGAGGAAAATTCATAACCTTGGCAGGAGAGACTAAAGGCACTACATAAAAGCTACCCATTGTTAGCTCGATAGCTTTTCCCCATGTTTCCTCCTCAAGGGAAAAAACTTCCAGACTACCCTCTCAGGGATACACTGATGTTTCTTGGATGATCTCTCCTACTCATATTCGCAAGTTCCATCCTAATATTCCAGTATTTCCAGCCTAACATCATCCATGAGCTCCTTCAGATAGCTCTAACATGGTATATTTGATCGTATTCTTTAGACCTTAGTTGTTATGTGCTTGCATAGATAGTACTTTATGCTTCATCTTTTCAGTTGATGTGTTATGATTTCATGTATGGGTTTCTTATCTAGAAGTGGTGTGATGGTTTCTAACTTTGTCATGAAAGTAATAAACATTGGTTATATCTTATAACACTTCTTAATGATAATAATTTTATTATTTTGTCTTGTTTCACCATGGGGGGACATGTTGTCCATAGATAAATGTTTTCTTCACTTAGGACTAATTGAACTATTGGTGATTTGATTGAGCAATATATCCATATCCTAACCACATTTAACACTTTCCATCCTTTCACTTTCAGTACCATCTCATTCATAAAAATACTATCTCTACTTATGTTTGACTTATCAAATGTCATCCAACAAGGTCTAAATGAAGAAAAATGTAAGTTAAAGTAAAAAATAAAGCCAAAAAGGTTAGAGCTGAAGAGCAATAATGTTAAAAAATAAAACATATTGAGGCTAGAGCTATGCCACCTCATTAAAAAGGCCTAACTCCAATGTCCTATGCTAAAAACTCATATCTAAAGAAAAAATGACTAAGAAAATCAAAGAAAATGTAAAAAGGGATAATAAAAAGGTGTCGAGGTGGTAACTTTAAGCAAATCTCCCTCTCAAAGGCTTACAAGAACAAAAACTGAATATTCCTAGCTCAAAAAGGCTAGTTGGACCAATAAAATACCTTATACATCATTAAAAATGACTTAGAGGATCAAAATATAAAATTTTCCTTCTTTTTCTATCGATTATTCATTAAATTCACATGTCTCTAACCAAATTACTTATGAAATACCTTTTTTCCTAGGCATTGACACATGTAATAGGGGTAAAAGTTCTCCCACCATGGTAAACTTAGGCAATTTGTAAAATTAACCTATGTTAAGTTGTTGTTAGATATTTTACTTGAAGCTTGATGCATCATAATAAGTGAGCGCCCCACATTGGAATATGTGCATTGTTCCTCGGGATTTGTGACATTGCCTTGAGATCCATATACCTACATTGAGATCCATATACCTATATTCAATGATATGTACCTATATTGGGATTCATGTCACTACATTGGGATCTGTGACAACACAGTGGATGGTGACGAGTATGCCACACCTTTACAAAGTTGTCAACAACAACACTTTGCACACTTGTCAGCATATGGAGCATGCATCAGCCACTTGGATGAATATTCTAACACATGTGGGTGGTTAGAAGTGGTTATGAGATGATTCTAGCACTTTTTTTAGGGTGATCAATTTCAGGGGAAATTATCTTTTGACAAAGTGCCTAGAAATATACCAGATCAATGCCATTAGATGCATAATTTCCATGGTATTTTTGAAATGGGGTTATAATATAAAATCACGGGGAAAAAATGACCTAGCTATGATGTTGCTGGAATTTTCCATTCAAAAATTGTTGCCGCGCTTTGGACCAACACATGTGAAGACATGGAGGGTGCATTTTCTCTCTCTTAGCCACATGTGTAGGTGGTTGGGGCATCTTGTGGGGAAAACCTATTCTCTTTGACCAGACCACTCACGTGTTTGAGTTAGTTCAGGTGATTATTTAATGATATATTATTTTATTGGCTCAAAATGGTTTTAGACCATGGTATTGAGAGTGCCTCTTGTTTTAGATCATGGTTTTGCTTGAGCATATTGTATTAGCACATGGTATTGTAATAGCACATGGTTTGCTACTCATAGTTTTGTGATGTGCCTTATCTATATAAGGAGAGATTATCTTTCATTTCTTATGGTTGGAATCAAAGTGGAATAACTTCCTACTTCTTGTGTGTTAGTTCTTCATTTTTTTGAGTAATATTCCAGGGTTTTACAAAGAGGTTTTGAATTACAAGCTTAAGGAGGTAGGATCTATCACAATGAAGGATGATGCAAAGGAGGTATGATTTAATTCTATTTTCTTTCTTCATTGAATTTTAAGTTAGATCTCTATTGTATTAGAAATGAATATCATAGGGTTTAACTTCTTTACAATAGATCTAGTATAGAATTTCTTTTGTGATAATTGGGTTGATTTCATTTGAGTTAACCTCCCTTTAAGCCTTGTAGTTTCATCATCTCTAGATTGATTCTCTTGTAGAAATCGTTTGATGTTGGAGGAATTCAACAAATTCGTTGAAGATTATATTTCCAAGGGTTTCTTAGACTATGCCCAATGGTAGAAATTAGTTTTCTTTTCTAATCATCTCATTTAAATATTCCATTTTTTATTTTTTGTTTTAAATGAAATCTAGGATTTTATTTTTATATCTTTATATCTAGATTGAAAATTCATTTCCATGTCTTGGGATAATTTCTTTAGATTTAGTATTAGACTTGAATAAAAATTATAAATTGTTCTCTTTCATGTTAAATCACTAAAACATTTGCATATATCTTGGATCTAGTGGTTTAAAGTTATTTCTTTGATGGATCCAAGTAAAATTAATATATAGACTTAAATATGTCTAAATCAATCTAACTTTTCCATTTGAGTCTATTTAATGTTAATAATTGTGGCATACATCTACTTGAACTGTTTTGCTTAATCCATACTCATATGCACTCAAACAATAATCATAGTGTTGAATGATTTAAGGGTTTAAATGTGTTGCAAGTTCATACTTAATTGGATGAGGGTTTGGTACATTTCACATTCACTTATGATGAACATTATATTTGATTTTTAATCCAAATGTATATACACAATAAATCGATGGTATAAACCTTCAAATGACTTTGCAATTTCTTTATGGAATATTCTAATGTGAGGGTTTATCTTAGTTGTTTCAGTCAATTTTTTCTCTCAAAATCAAGTTAATACTTAGAGTGCTTAAATGAGGCTAGATCTATGCCACCTCGTTAAAAGGTAGCACTCCAAAATTCCTATGCCAAAACACATATTCAAAGAAAAAAGGACTAAAAAATCAGAAAAATGTAAAATGGATAATAAAAGGTGTTAGAGTGATAGAATTTAGAAAATCTCCTCTCAAAGGAAACACAAGGTAAAATGAAAATTCCTATCAAAAGGCTAGTTGGACCCGTTAAAATACATATATATCATTAAAAATGTCTTTGAGGGTCAAAATATAAAGTTTTCCTCATACATCATTAAAAATGACTTTGAGGGTCAAAATATAAAGTTTTCCTTCATTTTTCCTCATACATCATTAAAAATGACTTTGAGGGTCAAAATATAAAGTTTTCCTTCATTTTTCTATCGATTATTCATCAAATTCACATGCCTCTAACCAAATTGCTTAATAAATACCTTTTTTCCTAGGCATTGACACATGTAATAGGGGTAAAAGTTGTCCCACCATGGTAAACTTAGGCAATTTATAAAATTAACCTATGTTAGTTTGTTGTTAGAGTAAATTACTTGATGTTTGTTGCCTAATAACTAGTCTTGAAGCTTGATGCATCATTATAAATGAGCGCCCCACCTTGGAATATGTTTACCGTGCCTCGGGATTTGTGACATTGCCTTGAGATCCATATACCTACATTGAGATCCATGTACCTATATTCAACGATATCTACCTATATTAGGTTTTTTGTTACTACATTGGGATTTGTGACAACACAGTGGATGATGACACGTATACTACACCTTTACAAAGGTGTCAGTATCAACATTGTGTACACTTGCCAGCGTATGGAGCATGCATAAATATTCTTAGACATGTGGGTGGTTAGAGGTGGTTATGAGATGATTTTAGCACTTTTTTGGGGAGATCAATTTAAGGGGAAATTATCTTTTGACAAAGTGACCAGAATTCTACCAGATCAATACCATTAGATGCATAATTGCCAAAGGATTTTTGAAATGTGATTATAATAGAAAATCACAGGAAAAAATTGACCTAGTTATGATGTTGCTGGAATTTTACACGCAAAAATTATTGTTGCACTTTGGAGCAACACGTGTGAACACATGGAGGGTGCATTTTCTCTCTCTTAGCCGCACGTGTGGGTCCACACGTGTGGGTTGTTGGGGCACACCTCTTCTCTTTGACTAGCCCACTCATGTGTTTGAGTTAGTTGAGGTGGTTATTTAACGATATATTATTTTATTGGCTCAAAATGGTTTTAGACCATGGTATTGAGAGTGCCTCTTGGTTTAGATCATGGTTTTGATTGAGCATATTGTATTGACACATGGTATTGTAATAGCACATGGTTTTCTACTCACAGTTTTGTAAGGTGCCTTATCTATATAAGGAGAGATTCTCTCTCATTTATTATGGTTGGAAATAAATTGGATTAGCTTCCTACTTCTTGTGTGTGAGTTCTTCATTTTTTTGAGTAATATTCTAGGGTTTTACGAAGAGGTTTTGAATTTACAAGATTAAGAAGGTAGGAGCTATCAAAACGAAGGATGATGCAAAGGAGGTATGATTTAATTCTATTTTCTTTCTTCATTGAATTTCAAGTTAGATCTCTATTGTATTAGAAATGAATATCCTAGGGTTCATCTTCTTTACAATAGATCTAGTATAGAATTTTGTTTGTAATACTTGGGTTGATTTCATTTGAGTTAGCCTCCCTTTAAGCCTTATAGTTTCATCATCTCTAGCTTGATTATATTGTGGTAATCCTTTGATGTTGGAGGACTTCAACAAATTGGTTGAAGAGGATATTGCCAAGGGTTTCTTAGACTATGCCCAATGGTAGCAATTAGTTTTCTTTTCTAACCATCTCATTTAAATCTTCCATTTTTAATTTTTTGTTTTAAAAGCAATCTAGGATTTTATTGTTATATCTTTATATCTAGATTGCAAATTGTAAATTTTTTTCTTTCATGTTAAGTCACTAAAAAATTTGCATATCTAGTGGTTTAAAATTATTTATTGGACGGATCTAAGTAAAATTAATAAATAGACTTAACTATGCCTAAATCAATCTAAATTTTCCATTTGAGTCTATTTAATGTTGGGAATCCATTGATTAAGAACTTAATCCATACTTGAATCACTCATATGCACTGAAACAATGATCATAGTGCTTAATGATTTAAGGGTTTAAATGTGTTGCAAGTTCATACTTCATTGGATGAGGGTTTTGTACATTTCACATTTACTTATGATGAACATTATACTTGATTTTTAATCCAAATGTATATACACAATAAATCGATGGCATAAACCTTCAAATGACTTGCAATTTGGTGCTTAATGTCTTGTATACTTTACAATTTCTTTCTGGAATATGCTAATGTGAGGGTTTATCTTAGATGTTTCAGTCAATTTGTGCTCTCAAAATCAAGTTAATACTTAAAGTGATTAAACAACTTACTTTGGAGGCTAATGTTTCAC
Source organism: Picea sitchensis (assembly GCA_010110895.2). Lineage (NCBI taxonomy): Eukaryota > Viridiplantae > Streptophyta > Pinopsida > Pinales > Pinaceae > Picea > Picea sitchensis. The sequence goes on from SNQJ01S0112231.1 coordinate 9,642, forward strand.
TTTTATTGCTGGTATAACATATATTCTTAAGGATTTTCCTCAAACATGATCTAAGCAATTTTATTTTTCTTTGAATAATCATTATTGTTATAATGGTCTATTTAGTCCAATCAATTGTAGCAAATAATGAGTTACTTAGATTAGATTGACTAAGATCGCTAGCAATATTATCAACTCTCTTTAAATGATTAAAGGTAAGTTAAGACATGAAAGTTGTGATATATTTGACAAGACTTTAGTGATATAAAAATGAGATGAATGTGCTCGTGTTGTAAAGTGCGATTATGTTGGAAAATGATAGAAAGAATATGGCATAAAATTGAATTAAGCTTTCTTAACATTTGACATCTTATTTACCATGTTAAAATTTAATCATGTGAATCGATTATACTAGATGAACCATTTAGATTGATACTATATGAATGTAAGATCCCCAATAAAATCTATGCTAAAATCTTATTTAGTTGGTTGGGGAATTTCGTCAAACATTTGGCATACAAGCTCCCAACTCCCTTGAAATCACTTCAATACTTGATGTCCCAATCAACTAAAATGTAAGGGATGAAGTTTATTTCAAACACATCACATGAAACACCTAAAACCCTTCCCAATGAGTGGTTGTTTTGAATTTGTGTTTGTTATTATGTTTATTTACAGCTCGTTGGTTGAATTGGTTTGTCAAACACTTTGTGTGCAATGGTTGTAGCATTCATTTAAGTGTATTTTCTGACGTATTTTGGCTCAAATTTCTTCATGTAATATATAAGGAAAACACATGCAATGATAACCAAATCAATGAGAAACTAATAGTTATTAAACACCATAAGATAGTATCTAAAATCCTTACTTTATTTAATATGCACTTGGTTGTCCAACACACAGTAATTTCTAGATCTGAAATGTATTTTATACAACTGATATATGGATGGAAAATACATACGAAACACAACCAAATAAAGGTAAAGAGTCTCCCAATAGAAACCCTCTAACAATTGTTCCAAAAATATGTAATTTTTTTATCAAAGGATGGCTCCAAAGACAAGATATGTGCCCTTCTTGGTCTGAATTCATTATGGTTGAAGATGAGGCTCGATACACCAATGAAATGGCCAATCTCCTCATAAATGATTCTCCCAATATGTATACAACTCAATTCCAACAAGTAGAAATTGATACAACCCCAAAATATGAATATTTCCACTACCGGATGCGCCCCTCCTAGCAATATTTCGCCCTGAGTACAAAATAATGAATCTCCTCAAAGATCCTCTCCAAAATCTCTAAGATATAATATATCGGGAGGTGGAATAGACATGCAAGTGGAGATATGAGTTATATGTCTCTTCTGGATGTTAAATCGAACTTGGCCAAGATATTTGGTGTGCCCCTCCTAAAGAAAACCCTTCTCACAATTCTCCCTGCTTCACAAATGAATGATTGAAATGGATCTGAACTGAATAGAATGGTGAGGGTGGAATCTTTCACCACCTTGTCCAATTTTGGATCAGGAAAGGTAGAATATTTCACCACTGTGTTGATCTCTAGGGCTTATTTAGTCAAAACCCTCAAGTATCTTGAGCTTTCTAGCCAAGAGGCCAAAGATAAAAAATCAATCAACATAATAGGAGAATATGAGCCCATATATCTCTTTTATACCCCTTTTCACCTTTTCCCTTAAGTGACTTTTAATTCATCTTTAATATTTTCTCATAAAATCACTTTATTAATTTAATGTACCTTTTTACTCCAAAAAGTGATTAATTTACCGCTATGACTTCTCCAGCCACTGAAAGTCACTTTTCTTCATCCTATCCTGTAGATATTTTTGCCTCGGTTCCAACGAGCTATCACACTGAGGTTTTTCTCCAAGAAACAATCCCCAAATAGCACCTTCAGTGTAATTAATTAAAATATGCCCAATAATAACCCCATTTTACAGGAATCATCAGAATGCAACGGAACCAAGGAAAAGTTGTGTGGAATGGATCCTGATGATGAAATATGATGAATAATGTAAGTGAGACGCCATCAAACTCCTCAAAAATTCCTGAGCTCACTATCACCCCCAATTGGATACTCTCATAGGAATCCCAAACTATAACATAAGGGAATCCAAAAATGGTGGCATTACAGTCCTCCCTACCCGAATATTGCTTGTCCTCAAGCAATAAATGAATCAAGTTGTCTATGATCTCAGGGTCCCATATCCACTTGAGAGACATGAAGTACTCTCCCCTCAAAGCATGGTCCTTCAAAGTACTCGCCACATATGCCCTAAGAATGCTCCTTATGCGTAGAAAGATCATGTGAAGTAGATCCCCAGGCAACCACTCTACTATGATCTCAACTCCATCAACCATTGGACTAGAAATCACTCTAATACTTGGATCCCAAATCAAGATGTGAATTGTAGTTCCCTATAAAGTATAGTCTTATAAGACATCAACACAAAGAGTCTCCTAAAGACCCCCAACCAATGGATCAAATAAATACAATATCCATCCCTCAAGGAATATCTCACCTAAACCAGTCTCCAAACTACCACCTCCGATAGTATCCATATCCCATGAAAACCAAGAACATGATCTGCCCATGTACCTGATCCTCAACCAAGGATACCCAATCTGCCACATAGAATCCTCACCTCCATTTTCTCTCAAATGCTCCCAACAATGAAAGAAATCAATCATGAGAGTCCTTGAAATTTCCATGCATTCTAGAAGTGCATCAAACCTTGTATCAAATGACTTTGATTGTGCAATACCACATATCTCGGTGCCTGCTGAACTGTAAACCTCTTACCGAAGTTTATTGATTTCTATGTTTTCCTATCCATGATCACTAAACTCGGCCTCCCAGTCAACCCGCACTACTTCCTGCAGTGTCCCATACTTTGGAAATATCCATATGATGTCAACCCTACTATATATATCTAGTACACTAGGGTCTAGATAAGCTAGCATACTCTCCCAACTTGTCACACACCCACTGCAGCATAATAATTTTTTCACCTTTTTCTCGAGGGATGGAATCCCCGAAATCATACGGGGCTTAGCACAGGCTAGATTTTCCCTTTTTCCCACCTCCGTGTGATCGTTGATCATGATCGCAGGCCAAACAACTAGGCGCCTTTTCGCATTTTGCGACTCAGCGGTATAAGTGAGTTGATTCCTTCGACTCTGCAAACCCCGAAATGCCAAAATGCCAAAGATGCTTCGATCAACAATTAGCCCTCTGGGCTATGCCTTGGTCCATATGACCAATTCTCATAAGACCACAGTCTTATTCCCTTCAGGACTTATCAATACGAGAGGCCGACCTCTTGTCAACGGGACTTTCGAATTCCCGATTTTCGATTCCCCAGAATGGCCTTTGTCACATTAGCCCTCCTAGCTAGGCCCTGATCCAGGTGACCATTCCTCATAAGACCTCCGTCCTATCTCTTTCAGGATTTATGAATACGAGAGCTCGACCTCTTGTCAACGGGACTCCCAAATTCCCTATTTGCGAAATCTCGATGGACTCTTCCTTTCGGGACTCTCCCAAATCCTGGATTGTAGCCACATGTCCTCCCTCAGCTGGATGGTCCTCATCGTTTCACGATTTTGAGACTTGCGACCCCCAGTGACACAGATCCTCTATCAATTTGAATCCTCGGTATCCAAAATATCGATGGACTCTCGATCTCCACCACATGTCCTCCATGGATGGATGGCTTAGATCTGTTTTGGGACTTTCATTGTGAAGTTTCCCGACCTCTCGTCATCAGGACTTCCAGAATCCCGAAGTCCGAAATCCCGATACCAAATCCTCTTTCGGGACTTTCGCCTCTGTTCACGAGGGCTTAACCCTCATGCATCTCCTGACAGATCCAACGACTATTGGGTTTTGTAACTAAGATTTGACGGTTCAGATCTATCCCGCGCTGTGCACTCTCCCACTGCTCCCTGGACGTGGAAAAACCAACGGTCCAGATACTCCCACGGACCTTGGGGATCTATGGTCCTGATTTCTTCGCTACTCATGAAGATAAAGGAAAAGGGGTTAAGGCATTTAACACCATCGTTTCTTCCTCCAATCTAATGGTCGCGAATGACCGTAGATATTCCGGCAGGATCTCATCCGTCAATCGATACTTATCCCTATGCTGCCATTTCGGGATTTCAAAAGGATCAATCTTCCTCGTACAGGGTTACTAAGACTTGCGCCTTCAAATCCTTTTCTAGGTTCTTGGTGAGATTTCCAAGAAGGGTGTCTCTATGGGGAGATCTATCTAGGGTATTACTTGAGGCAGATAAGGGTATAGATTTCCTGAGAACAGACTTGAAGTTTGAATTAGATCGGTATGCATATAAATAGTGATTTATAAAACATAAACCATATGTGGTCTTTCCATTATAAGCATGCAACTACCATTTCTGGTCAAAACACCACATAGACAGTCTTGTACTCAAACCATTCATAAATTTCATAGACTATGAATATACACATCAACATATAAACTTCAAGATACAAGATATAAAACATTTATCAGAAATAACACTAGGTGTGATTGCAACTGCTCACTAGGTGTGATTTCAACTGCTGAGAGAGGTGCTCAATTCCACCCAACCGTAGGCTCAACGAATTCCAACGGATTACCACTCACACGCCGAAATGAGACTATCTATGTCATGTAGACCACGCTCATTGCTTTTCCAGCTGACCCAGGACCAGGTGCCTCCTTCTCTCTCAAGCATCACCACTGCATTTTTCCTCTTCTCCTCCTTCCTCGCCTTCCTCGATCCCACACTCTTCCTCAGCCTTTCTCCTCATGAGGTTTCATGTGGCATGAATTTCCCTGTGGTGGTTAGGTATGAGGCTTCCACGGATGGGCTGTTCACCCCCATCCCTCATTACTCATGCAGAGCCTCCTAGCTAGCCTTGTAATATATATATATATATATATATATATATATATATATATATATTCATGATATTATTCACATTCATCGACCTCTTTCACAAGGTCCATTCACATCACACATTCACATTTTTGAGTTTGCCACAATACTTGGCCAGTATAGTTATTTTTACAGACTGGGGGAAACAAGGTGTTACACAACTCTTCTGTGAAATGAGGGTGGTTAAGGAATCATTCCTAGGAGAATCTCTATGGTCTATTGACAGGTTCTAAAATGTCCAAGTTGTCTGACCATAGGTACATCATGTATGGTCCTCAAGATCTCCTCGCTTCCTCTTGCGACCATACATCCTTCCAATTGACCTCATAGTCCTCATTAGAAGCATTTGTCCTACTATGCTCCCCGTCCTCATCCTGATGAGACTCTTAACATATATCAACCTCTAAAATATCCTCTGTCCCATGGCTGAGGATACTCTCCATCACGCCCAAGGCCTCGTCTGATTGTCTCGGGTGAAACTACCCTATCCAGTTGCATGTAATGATGTATCCCCTGTCAGGAGGTCTCTGCCTAATAACTCTCTATGTCCCATGCAACTGCATATCTTCCCCTATGTTGTTGTATACAATGAAATTATCGGGGAATGCTAACATGAATACCCACAACTGTATGTAGGACTGGGTAGTTTCATATGTGTTCGTCAATCCCAAAGGCTTGACCAAAAACCCATACATCGACATCCATGGTGAATAGTCGCTTGGAATCCATATTGATCTCATGCCATTGTGTACAATGGTAGGTGACTCCACACACTGATGGTCAATCACACTCCCTCTATCATCACTCATATGACTGCTGCTACTGAGAATGTGATCTCCAAGATCCATGTACTGTTTTAAAATACAAGACCACTCTCCACATAAATATCCATTTTCCACCAAGTATGTCTCCTCCCTAAACTCCAATGCATCCCCATGGATCCCACTATACACATTTGCATGCTCCTGTGGACTACCTCTCATCATTGTATGTCCTTGTATACCCATGCAAGCTCTTGTATCCTCCTGCATCATCATGTATCCTGGGTGTATTGCTGGGTCAACCTCTACATGGATGCCCTCATAAATTCCCCTGGCTCTGGAATCCCCATGTGTATGTTTTTTCCCAACTGTCTCAGAGCTCTCCATGAATGGTGGTCCTTGTGACACATGAACATCCTCAAGCTTCTTTAGGTGATCTGGATGGATCTAGGGAACATCACAGAAGCTTCATAAGTGTCCCAGGAAGCTCAGAATGGCCTCAACAGACAAAGAAAGGAAAAAATCCAAAGTTTCCAAAACTTAGTGAAAATGGCATGATCGTGAAGATCACATCGCAAGTTTTCCAATGACACAAATGGCTTGTCAAACGAAGTTATAGATTGAAACATATTGGCAGTCAAAGTTTGGTCAACCTAGCCCGCTATATCTTGCGATTCCACCAAGATAGAACCATGGCCATTTTATTTTATCCAACCATTGTAAAAAATGCACCAAAAGGGAGGCCCGTGGGTTTGACCCCGAGACCTCCACCCTAGCTTAGTGCCTTAACAGTTGCATGGTAACCAATTGGGATAACCACCCCTTTGGTAATTCCGCCCAAAACTTTATTTAAAATATGCTTTTCACCAGTGCATGGATGGAGGAGCGCTCACCAGTTTTCCCAGGCCATACAGGGCATGATTTTTGATGCAGATTCTAATGCAAAGTTGCATGCAAATTCAGGTAGAGAGGCCAGAGGAGGCTTGAAGGTGACTGTGTCTGATGGAGACGATTTGACAGTCGTTTTTAGGTAATTTAGCGACGCGAATCCAATGGCGAGGTCTGTTTTTGCAGCAGAGCTTCAGATCAACAAGCTAAGTTCTGGAGAAGCCAATGTAAGCATGCTTTTCATTATGTTGTTTTTTCATTAAATGTTGCAACATAGCATGCATGTTACAGGTATGAAGGAGCATGGAGAGGCTGCAACAAGGAAGAAAGATCAACTTATTCCTTCTATCTATTATTTTCTTCTCTTCTTCCACATCAAACCAATTATTTATATGTGATAGAGAAATTATGGCACTTGTATGATAAGTGGCCAATGAAGCAGTTCTAAATCTCTTGGTTTCAGGATCTTTGTATGGGTTGCATATATATGCTTGGATCTTAGCAGTAGATCTAAGACACTTGATGGCTCCATGGTGATGGCGGTCATCTTTTATTCTTCCTCTTTTTATGTATTGGGTATGTGGAAATTATGTCCATATCAGTATCATGGATGCCTCATGAGCATGAGAACTTGTGAAGCTTGTATGCATTCCTGATCACATTCATATATTTTGTTGTCGTCACCGAAAATGGACTTTGGCCTTACAAATTGTAAATTAGAGACATCATTACATCAAGGAGAATAAAGTGGTCAGACTTTGGAGCATGACTCGAAGAGGTAGCCCACACCGGGTGAACTTCGTTATCAAGGGTAGTGTCATAGCCATTATGTGTCTTATGTTCTTATGTTGGTTTTATATGAATTTACGCACATAGGATATTAAATGCAAGCATGACATATAACACATAAGAAAAACTAAGAAGTCTTTATTCACTTTGGATTCAAGATTATAAGACTTCAACTTTACCTTTAATTGCAAATCTCTCAAGTAAAATGATCTATAACTGACCCTTTTGAAGGAGTGACAAAATCAACCAATCATTGGAAACTAATCACCCCTCGGGTTCTGATCATGTGGTATTAGAGCAGGATTGATATCGATTGCAAGTGTTGAAGCTAAGGATGGCAAGGTCACCAAAATAATTGTGGTTTGAAGAGCTTCAAGAGCTCGACCAAATGCTTCAAGCAGAGAATGTTGGATTGAAGACATTGTTGCATGTTGCAAAGGAAGAGAATCGAAAGTTGCAAGAGCAGTTGCAATCCATGAAGATGCAGCCAGGGGAAGGCTCTATGAATGAGACAGTGATGAGACCATCTTGTGACCATGGAAACTTCACCAGTTATGAGAAAGAGCATGACAATGCAAATGCATGCACACTTTTTCAAACAAATGAAGATGACCTATAGGCATCCAGAAACCAAGGAGGATTCCTAGAAGCATCTTCCACTGATCCTTCTCACCAGGAACAGCTGGACACATATCAAGAAGCATACCAAGAGTCCCAGTTTGAGGTGGAGGTAACTAAACCATGTGTAGTTCATTTCTTGATTAATGTTGATGATTCTCTTGAAATCCTTGAACAACATGCTTCTTGCATCGACTTAACGTTGATGAGAAAAATGGGATACAAGGGAGTAGGCCTTGGAGCCAATGGGAAAGGTATTTTGGATCCCATCGAGGCAGTGGTTTGGCCTCGATATGATGGGATAGGCTATGTCCCAAATGACATTGGAGAAAGCTCCAAACCCATTTGAGAAGAAGACCCCATGACAATCACTGGGACTCTAGTAGTCAACAGTTCATTAGGAGATGAAATTGATTCAATGCAGGCCGAGAGCACAGCTTCTCATGATCGAGGATTCGAGACATCTCCAGGGAGAGATGAGCATCACATTGAAAGAGTTGAGACCAACTCTTCTTTCCAGTTTGACTCCAGAGGAAACTCACCGAGGTATAAGAAATCTCGAAACTCTAAAATGCCATTTGATTATAAGCATGTTAATAATATAAAATAGAGATTGTGGCATCAAAGACCATGCACTTTTTGTGGATTGAATAATCATGTAGTGTCCCAGTGTTGGAAGAGAAAATCCTTGTGCATGAAGGTTATGGAAACAAGGATAAGGACGAGGATGGTAGATTGTTTTCTAGACTTGGAAAAGAGTAGGGGAAATACACCTCTGAAGGAGAAAAGATACTGCAACCATTGTAGAAGAGATGGGCATCATGAGGCCACTTGTTGGGCCTTACATCCAGATTTACGTCCAAAGAGGAACAAGAAGTCTAGGCAGACACCTCCGAGGGAGACAACTAGTCAGGCAGTGCTGCAAGGAAATCCGCCACCAGGAGAAGACCAACTACCAGAGAAAGGACAACTCGGTAAAGAGGACATGTTCGACATAATGGTTGAACGAATGGGGAAAATTCTTGAGTTAGTAAAGAGTGGCCATCTTTGTAAATCACATGTTGCAATTCAAAACCCACAGAAGGGTACTAAGTAAAAGTGATAACTGTTGATCACTTCTTTTCTGGCACATGTTGATATTGTTAGGCCTTGTGAGGTAGTTTGGGTATGGGTTTCTTATTGTAAGTCCAATGGACATGAAACTTATAATGTAAATAAATTTTGGGACCAAAAGTCCTTTTAGTTGGGAGGCCTGATCCGGATGGATCTAGGGAACATCACAAAAGTTTCAGAAGTGTCCCAGGAAGCTCGGAATGGCCTCAACAGGTAGAGAAAGGGAAAAATTCAAAGTTCCCAAAACTCAGTGGAAATTCCATGATCGCGAAGAGTGCGTCGTAAGTTTTCCAACGACGCAAATGGCTTGTCAAACAGAGTTACGGATTGAAAGATATTCGCAGTCAAAGTTTAGTCAACCTAGCCTTGTTAGTAGGGGATGAGTCAACATCCATACTGTTGATGTCATCATCCATGCGAATGATGTCATCATCCATACAACACACATGGCAGGAGTAGGAAGGCAACACATGGCATGCTAACGTCAACATGATGATGTGGAAGCACTAGAGGTTGCCATGTGTCACCCAGATTTGGCGTTGTCGAGTCGATCTATGGACCAATCAGATCGCGCCATGTGGCAGTCTGTACACTGACATGGCAGTTGAGGTGGTATTTCGTACAGGTTGATGTGGCAGTCTGTACAATATGACATGCCAGTCCGTACAAGATGACCTGGTAGCTAACCTGGCGAGTACAGTCAGCAACTGCGTGGTAGATGATTGGCTAGTTGAGGGCCAATAGTTGGGTGCCACATGGCCCAATCAGAGGGCGCCACGTGGCACCCCCAAAATTCCCAATGAGGGCATGTTTCCAAATTTTCAAAAAAAAAAAAAGTTATATCAGACCCTGCCATATCTGGCGGAGGTCCTGCTATATTTGGCGGTTCCGCAAAGATAGAACCACCGCCATTTTATTTTATCCAATCGCTGTAACAAATGCACCAAAAGGGAGGCCCCCGGGTTTGACTTCGGGGCCTCCCCCCTAGCTTAGCGCCTTAACACTTACACGGTAACCAATTGGGCTAACCACCCCTTTGGTAAGTCCACCCAAAACTTTATTTAAAAGATGCTTTTCACCAGTGCACAGACGAAGGAGCGCGCACCAGTCTACCCACGCTGTACAAGGTAAAATTTTTGATGCAGAGTCTAATGCATTTAATGCAGAGTTGCATGTGGATCGAGGCAGAGAGGCCAGAGGAGGCCTGGAGGTGACTGTGTCCGATGGAGACAATTTGACAATTGTTTTTAGGTAATTCGATGACGCGAATCCAATGGCGAGGTCTGTTTTTGCAGCAGAGCTTCAGATCAGAAATATAATTTCTAGAGAAGCCAATGTAAGCATGATTTTCATTATGTTGTTTTGTCATTAAATGTTGCAACATAGCATGTGTGTTACAGGTCTGAAGGAGCATGGAGAGGCTGCAGCAAGGCAATAAGATCAACTTATTCCTTCTATCTATTCTTTTCTTCTCCTTTTCCACATCAAACCAATCAGTTATATGTGACAGAAAAATTGTGGCACTTGTATGATAAGTGGCCAATGAAGGAGTTCTAAATCTCATGGTTTCAGGATCTTTGTATGGGATGCATATATATGCTTATATCTGAGCAGTAGATATAAGGCACTTGATGGCTCCATGGTGATGGGGGTCATCTTTTATTCTTCCTCTTTTTATGTATTGGGTATGTGGGAATTATGTCCATATCAATATCATGGATGCCTCATGAGCATGAGAACTTGTGAAGCTTGTTTGCATTCCCGATCACATTTTGATCTCTTGTTGTCGTCACCGAAAATGGACTTTGGCCTTAAAAATTGTAAAGGAGAGAAATCATTACATCAAGGAGAATAAAGCGGTTAGGCTTTGGAGCATGACCCAGAGAGGTAGCCCACACTGGGTGAACTCTGTTATCAAGGGTAGTGTCATAGCCATTATGTGTCTTATGTTCTTATGTTTCTTTTCTATGAATTTATGCACATAGGATATTAAATGCAAGAATGACATATAACACATAAGAAAAACTAAGGAAGTTTTATTCACTTTGGATTCAATCTTATAAGACTTCAACTTTACCTTTAATTACAAATCGCTCAAGTAAAATGATCTATCACTGACCCTTTTGGAGTGACAAAATCAACTAATCATTGGAAACTAATCACCCCCCGGGTTCAGATCATGTGGTATCAGAGCAGGCTTGATACCGATTGCAGGTGTTGAAGCTCAGGATGGAAAGGTCACCAAAACAATTGTGGTTCGATGAGCTTCAAGAGCTCAACCAAATGATTCAAGTAGAGAATGTTGGATTGAAGACATTGTTGCATGTTGCAGAGGAAGAGAACCAAAAGTTGCAAGAGCAGTTGCAATCCATGAAGATGCAGCTAGGGGAAGGCTCTACGAATGAGACGATGATGAGACCATCTTGTGACCATGGAAACTTCACCAGTTACGAGAGCGAGCATGACAGTGAAAATGCATGCACACTTTATCAAACAGATGAAGATGACTTACAGGCATCTAGAAACCAAAGAGGATTCCTAGAAGCATCTTCCAATGATCCTTCTCACCAGGAACAACTGGACACATCTCAAGAAGCAGACCAAGAGTCCTAGTTTGAGGTGGAGGTAACTAAACTATGTGTAGTTCATTTCTTGATTAATGTTGATGATTCTTTTGAAATCATTGAACAACATGCTTCTTGCATCAACTTAAAGTTGATGAGAAAAATGGGATACGAAGGAGGAGGCCTTGGAGCCAATGGCCAAGGTATTTTAGATCCCATCGAGGCAGTGGTTTGGCCTCGATATGCCAGTATAGGCTATGTCCCAAAGAACGTTGGAGAAAGATCCAAAACCATTCGAGAAGAATACCCCAAGATAGTCACTGGGACTCCAGTAGTCAACAGTTCATCAAGAGATGAAATTGATTCAGAGTAGGCCAAGAGCACAACTTCTCATGATCAAGGATTTGAGACATCTCCAGGGAGAGATGAGAATCACAATGAAAGAGTTGAGACCAAATCTTCTTTCTATTGTGAATCCATAGGAAACTCATCGAGGTATAAGAAATCTCGAAAATCTAAAATGCCATTTGATTATAAGCATGTTAATAATATAAAATAGAGATTGTGGCATCAAAGACCATGCACGTTTTGTGGATTGAATAACCACACAGTGTCCCACTATTGGAAGAGGAAATCCTTGTGCATGAAGGTTATGGAAACCAGGAGAAGGACGAGGATGGCAGATTGCTTTCTGCACACGAAAAAGAGCAGGGGAAATACACCTCTGAAGGAGAAAAGATATTGTAGCCATTGTAGCAGAGGTGGGCATCATGAGGCCACTTGTTGGGCCTTACATCTAGATATACGTCCAAAGAGGAACAAGAAGTCCAGGCAGAAACTTCCAAGGGAGACATCCATTCAGGCAGTGCTGCAGGGAAATCCACCACTAGGAGAAGACCAACTACCAGAGAAAGGACAGCTCGGTAAAGAGGACATGTTCGACATAATGGCTGAACGAATGGGGAAAATCCTTGAGTTAGTTGAGAGTGGTCATCTTTGTAAATCACATGTTGCAATTTAGACCCCACAGAAGGGTACTATGTAAAAGTGATAATTGTTGATCACTTCTTTTCTAGCACATGTTTATATTGTTAGGTCTTGTGAGGTAGTTTGGGTATAGGTTTCTTATTGTAAGTCCAATGGACATGAAACTTATAATGTAAAGACTTTTGGGGACCAAAACTCCTTTCATTTGGGAGGCGTGATCTAGATGGATCTAGGGAACATCACAAAAGCTTCAGAAGTGTCCCAGGAAGCTCATAATGGCCTCCACAGGCAGAGAAAGGGAAAAATTCAAAGTTCCCAAAACTTAGTGGAAATGGAATGATCGTGAAGAGCGCGTCACAAGTTTTCCAACGACGCAAACAAATCATCAAACAGAGTTACGTATTGAAAGAGATTCACGGTCAAAGTTTGGTCAAGCTAGCCCAGTCAGCAGGGGATGAGTCAACATCCGTACTATTGATGTCATCATCTGTACGAATGCCGTCAACATCTGTACAACACACATGGAAGGAGAAGGAAGGTGACAGGTGGCATGTTGACGTCAACATGATGATGTGGAAGCACTAGAGGCTGCCATGTGTCACCCAGATTTGGCATTTTTAGGTCGATTTGTGGACCAATTGGATCATGCCACATGGTAGTTCGTACAGTCTGTACAGTGACGTGGCAGCTGTGGTGGTAGTCCATACAGGCTGATGTGGTAATTCGTACAAGATGACGTGGTAGTCCGTACAAGATGATGTGGCAGCTGACGTGGAGGGTATAGTCAGCAGCTACGTGGTAGATGAATGGATAGTCGAGGGCCAATAGTTGGGTGCCATGTGGCCCAATCAGAGAGTGCCACGTGGCACCCCCAAAATTCCCAATGAGGGCATGTTTCCAAATTTTCAAAAAAAAAAAGGTTATAGAGGACCCCACCATATCTGGTGGAGGTCCCGCTATATCTGGCGGTTCCACCAAGATAGAACCATCGCCATTTTATTTGATCCAACCATTGTAAAAAATGCCCCAAAAGGGAGGCCCACGGGTTTGATCTTGGGACCTCCCCCCTAACTTAGCACCTTAAGATTTGCATGGTAACCAATTAGGCTAACCACCCCTTTGGTAATTCCGCCCAAAAATTTATTTAAAAAATGTTTTTTGCCAGGGCATGGATGGAGGAGCGTGCACTAGTCTGTCGAGGTCATACAGGGCACGATTTTTTTATGTAGAGTCTAATGCATTTAATGGAGAGGCCAGAGGCAGACCTGAAGGTGACTGTGTTTGATGGAGATGATTTGACAGTCGTTTTTAGGTAATTCGACGACGCGAATCCAATGGCGAGGTATTTTTTTGCAGTAGATCTTCAAATCAGCAAGCTAAGTTCTGGAGAAGCCAATGTAAGCATTTTTTTCATTATGTTGTTTTGTCATTAAATGTTGCATCATAGCATGCATGTTATAGGTCTGAAGGAGCATGGAGAGGCTACAGCAAGGCAATAACATCAACTTATTCCTTCTATCTATTATTTTCTTCTCTTCCTCCACATCAAACCAATCAGTTATATGTGATAGAGAAATTGTGGCACTTGTATGATAAGTGGCCAATGAAGCAGTGCTAAATCTCATGGTTTCAGGATCTTTGTATGGGCTGCATATATATGCTTGGATCTGAGAAGTAGATATAAGGCGCTTGATGGATGCATGGTGATGGGGGTCATCTTTTATTATTCATCTTTTTATGTATTGGGTATGTGGGAATGATGTCCATATTAGTATCATGGATGCCTCATGAGCATGATAACTTGTGAAGCTTGTATACATTCTTGATCACATTTCGATCTCTTGGTTCCGTCACCAAAAAAGGGACTTTGGCCTTACAAATTGTAAAGGAGAGACATCATTACAACGAGGAGAATAAAGTGGTCATCATTTGGAGCATGACCCGGAGAGGTAGCCCACACCAGGTGAACTCCGTTATCAAGGGAAGTGTCATATCCATTATGTTTCTTATGTTCCTATGTTTCTTTTCTATGAATTTCCACACATAGGATATTAAATGGAAGCATGACATATAACACATAAGAAAAACTAAGGAGGTTTTATTCACTTTGGATTCAATCTTATAAGACTTCAACTTTACCTTTAATTGCAAATCGCTCAAGTAAAACGATCTATAACTGACCCTTTTGGAGTGACAAAATCAACCAATCCTTGGAAACTAATCACCCCTCGGGTTTAGATCATCAGGTCACATCTCTTCATAATCATCAGTGATCTGGGGTACCCCTCACGCTCCTCCATCAACTAGTGCTCCTCTATCAAACCACCAAAATCCTCTAGTGATGTAGCTGAAGTATATATCTATCTCTCTACTGAGATAGATGTAGTGGATCCCTTACTAGCCTCCTCAAGGAGCTCCTCTAATATGGACTCTGATTCTTGAAGGGTTTTTTGTGTGCCTTTCAATAATCCCTATGTGCTTACCAACTCATGAGTGAGTCATTCCACCAGCTCAGTCTCCTTCTCCTTCAGCACCCCATGATACATCTCACCAACCTCCATAAGGTAATCTCTATCCATGAGTAGTTGTTGGTAGTCGGTCCTCATCATAGTCACTCTCTGCCTGAGTGTCTAAAATTCCTCAATGAAAAACTATCCATCTGAACTATCATGTGCCATCGTGGCCCTATAACAATATTATGCCACCAATGTGTGTGTATCATCAATGTGCCTAATGGTTGCCATGATCACGTCCTCTCTGACCCTCATTTTTCCTGCCAAATGTTGTGACTCCTAAACACTTCCCTGCTGAAGTGATACCTCATGACTCCCATTACTAATGTCAACAATGGAATCCTCATCAACACAATCCTCAAGAGATAAGGTGCCACACTACCCATTGTCCGTTGTGTTATTGAATCCCCTTGTATGCCACTGTACAACATCATATATTGTTGCCTCAATATGAACTTCCCTACATCCTATATGTACGATTGTATCCTCCTATGCACTCACTCTACTAATGTCATATGTACTTGGATCCCATATTGATGTGTCCATATCTATGATATGGTCATCCCGACAAACAAGGAATGCATCCCCTTCATTGTAGGTCAATCCTTGAAGTAAGTGTCCCATCAATATGTCGGTCTTCACAACA
Organism: Picea sitchensis; assembly: GCA_010110895.2. Classification (NCBI taxonomy): domain Eukaryota; kingdom Viridiplantae; phylum Streptophyta; class Pinopsida; order Pinales; family Pinaceae; genus Picea; species Picea sitchensis. The sequence continues at coordinate 25,464 of SNQJ01S0112231.1, forward strand.
TGATCTATCGATGGACTCCCCAAAAGAGGTGACTCACTGGAAGGTATGTACATAGTCATTTTTATCCAAGTCATGTCTCTCCTCATGGCCTTGTAGATCTAAACGTCCATTTTGTTCAATCACTACACAAGGATCCTCTACCACATCCTGAATGCCATTGATATCCTCATGTGTCATGGCTAGCATAGGTGATTGAGAAGATGAGGAATGTTTCACGCTCAACTCCACATGATGCTCATCATCCCCCATGAATTATTCCTATAAGTCATGTCAACACCCAAAGGTGGGTCACCCAACATCTTAATCTCATCATGCTTAGGTGCTAACACATTTGAGCCCTCACAAGTACCTTGGTCATCACTTTGTCCATCGAATGTGTGGGTTTCACTAGCCTCATGGGATTTCTCTAATGAAGCATATAAGGCCGCCTCCTCATGCACATGCTCCTCATTCTCAACCAAATGGTCAAACTGAGGTGTTGTCCTATCCATATCAAGCTCCTCAACCTATCTCATATGTTTGCTAACCTCAAAATATAGATCTATTGATGGCGCATCCCCCGCTTCTAATCTTTCATCCTCATCACATGCATCCTCCTAATCATAATTGTCATAGTGATCTCACTCCCCAAGGCTCCATAGTGATCTGCTCCCCTTACTCCTCCATCTGTTATCTCGCTCCCAAGTCTCATTACAATCGTAGAAAAGTTCCTTTCCCTTCTTTGTCGCTGATCAGTGAGGCTCTAATCTCCTTATTTTCTCTTCACTTCGTTGCTTGTCTAAAAACTTGGGTATAACCCTTCCATTGGGTAAGGCTCGTCCATACATCCTCCTATCTATGATCAAACCCCTGTGATATTCCTTTGGTATTTCCTTGTATTTGATGCTTCAATACTCACCCAAGGTGACCAGTCTCTAGAATCTTGCACTCAGAGAGTTATACTCTCTTTCCATGGTATCAAATTCACACTCCATCAATATATCACAAAATCACAGGCTAGAAGGAATCTAAGCTCTAATACCACTGTAAGATCCCCAATAAAATCTATGCTAAAATCTGATTTAGTTGGTTGGGGAATTTCATCAAACATTTGGCATACAGTCTCCCAACTCCCTTGAAATCACTTCAATACTTGTTGTCCCAATTAACTCAATTTTAAGGGATGAATTTTATGTAAAACACATCACATGCAGCACCTAAAACCCTTCCCAATGAGTGGTTGTTCTAAATTTTTGTTTGTTGTTATGTTTATTTGCAACTGGTTGGTTGAGGTGTTTTGTCAAACAATTTGTGTGCAATTGTTGTAGCATTCATTTAAGTGTATTTTCTAACTTATTTTGGCCCATATTTCTTCATGTAATATATAAGGATAACACATGCAATGATAACCAAATAAAACAAAAACTAATAGCTATTAAACATCAAAAGATAATACCTCGAATCCTTGATTTATTTAATATGCACTTGGTTGTCCAACACACAATAATTTCCAGATCTAAAATGTATTTTCTATAGCTGATATATGGCTGGAAAATGTAAGTTTTAAACCTGTGAAGTAAAGCAATGAATATAGATTCTTAAGCAAAACAAAATTTAATCAATGGCTCATACCCAGAGTACACAAAGATTTTATACCGGAAACCCTCAACCGGGAAAACCTTTCTTATATTCATTATATCGAATTTCACCATTCACTATACAATATATACAATGTTTTTAGGTATTCCGTAGATACCAAAACCCTAATACCTAAAACTGATATTATTTTAGTAAACCACTAAAAATAGCAAAATCCGCTAAAAATAGCAAAAACCGCCCAAAAAAAAAAAAATCGAGGCACTGCCTTGAATATTGCGCGTAACCAGAGGGGGCATACCTGCCCCCCCCATGGGACCCCCTAGGATTCAATTTTCATATCTGACATGCCCCCACACACACATGTAAAGAATATAACACATACCCAACATTCTCCCACTTGTTGTTTTCTTTGCATCCAGGGGGCCAGGGGATTATATAGTCAACAATCCAGGGCAACAATGCCCATTGTTATTCTACACCAGAAGAAATTTTTTGTGCTCACAGACTTTGTCAATGAATCTGCAACATTCTTCAAAGTGTCAACCTTTTCCAGCAACACCTTTTTTCCCTCAACCATGTCTCTCACAAAGTGATACTGAACATCAATATGCTTTGTCTTCGAATGATAAGTTGGGTTCTTTGCCAGGAATATTGCACTCTGAATGTCACAATCTAATCTCACTGCTTGTTGTACCAACCCAATACCTGAACACAATCTTTGTAACCATACTGCTTCCTTTCTTGCATGAGTGGCGGCCATGTATTTAGCTTCTGTAGTTGAGAGTGCCACTACAACTTGTCTTTTGCTCATCCAAATGATTTCTCCTCCAAATAGGTTAAACACATACCCACTTGTAGATTTATGCGATCCAAATCTCCAGCCCAGTCTGCATCAACAAAGCCATGTATGTCCAACACTCTGTCCAATCTTGGTCTTCCTTGGTAGCACAATCCATAACTGGTAGTGCCACGAAGATACCTAAAGACCCTCTTTACTATTGTCCAATGCTCCTTCCCTGGTTTTGACATATACCTACTCAAAACTCCCACTGCATGTGCAGTGTCCGGTCTAGTACAAACCATTGCATACATCAAACTGCCAACTGCACTGGCATACGAAACATGGGACATGTCCTCTTCTTCTTCCTATGTCTTGGGACACTGATCTGTAGATAACTTTACACCTATAGAAATAGGAACCTTGATCAGTTTACTTCCATGCATATTAAACCTCTACAATATTGTCTCAACATATTTTCTCTGATTCAACCATAATTTCCTGTTTGTACGATCTCTTTTAATCTCCATTCCTAGAATGAAGTTAGCAGCACCGAGATCCTTCATGTCAAATTTGAAGGATAGCTGCGATTTCACCTCCTTGATAAAATCCATGTTATTTCCTACCAACAACATGTCATCAACATACAACACAACATAAATGAAGTGATTACCAACTTGTTTGGAATATATACAGTGATCAACCCTTCTTCTTACAAATCCCAATCCAAGGATGTATGTGTCAAACTTTTGGTACCACATCCTAGGTGATTGCTTAAGACCATATAGTGACTTCTTTAGCTTACAGACCATCTCTTTCT
>SNQJ01S0112233.1:0-13528 GCA_010110895.2 Picea sitchensis
ACATTGTGGATTGAAAAATTTAAAATATCAAAAAATCACCTAAAAAAGGTGAGGGGTGCTACCGGTAGCACCATTTTTAAAAACGGGGTAAAAAATTGGACCCCCCCAAAAACGAGAACTCTGTAGAGTTCTCGTTAAGTTGGTAACTATGTTATGGACAACAATTTCATCCTTAACAAAGAAATTGATGAGGAAATGGACTCCTAGTTGCCGAGACATAGAAGACACTTATTGATCCAAGATAAAATTGGTGGCCACCCACCTATTCCACTAGCTCAAAACAAGGGTTTCCACCTTGGCAATTTTTCTACAACTTTTTGGGTCCTAAACTTTCAGGGCTATTTTGAGTCCCTAAACAACATTTTTTTGGCCCACCAGAATCACACTATAGGATTTATCCAGATTTTGGCATAAAAATTTGTAGTCCTCAAAAAGATCTTTCCAACGAGCTATTTTACGCCCCAAACGAAGATTATATGCAAAAGTTATGCCTTTGGGAAGTTGACATACCAACTACCCCCATCGGGGCCCACAAAAATTTTGGCATTTAATATTTTGGGGTTATGGTTTTGGATTTTATTTATGTTAAAAAATTTCTCTAGAGCCTCATTGTAAATCGTCATCATCTTCTTGAAAATGAGTGTCACCATCACATCTCTTCTCATAGATAAGCTTCCACCATTCTAGCGAGTCATTCACTCTGTAATTTTACAGTTTCTATACATTCTCTCATTAATAAAAATTGTGCATTACTGTATCTCTTTGTTTATTGAAATATCTCTGTATATTTCATTGTTATATCTCCGTTTTCATTTCTTTCTCAAAATAATACGTATTAGTGGTATCAGAGCAGGCTACTCCTTGTTGTTTCTTAGTGCATGTCCACAACTAGGTCAGAGTATAGAGAGTTGGGTCTCGAGCTAGTTTCTCTTGAGGAATAACGGTCTCACCAACCCAAGCAACCTCCCATGGCAGAATAAAAGAGAGACGCAGGAGTATAATATCCATCAAGATGATGCTCGTGGAAGCCCTGGTGCAACAAAGGAACGAGATGTTGGAGATTTTTTCCCAAGTCCTTCAACAATTGTTGAAAATAACATGTGCATCTTCGTCAAGCAGTCACTTTGGAGAGGCTACCGCATTCAAGGTACAAGATAATTTTCATATTCTCATATTTGAAGGTCGGATCGATGTAGATGCTTTGGAAAAATGGTTAAATTTGATAGAAGGTTATTTCTCTGTTCAAAATTTTTCCGAAAGAGAAAATATCACCTTTGCACTCCTTAAGGCTCTCCCTATGTCAAACATTGGTGGGAAACTTATTAGGAGAAAAATTCCACAGAGGAGTCTAGAATATTTGGGGCCGAGCCCACTTGGGATTTTTTTATGGATGCGTTCAAGGAGAAATATTACCCTTTGGGAAACTATGATGACCAATACATGAGATGGAACACACTACATCAAGAGAGGGGCCAAACAGTGTCAGAGTTCACAAATACCTTCCATACCTTGTGCACCAAGATGGGTATTGTTATCCCCCACTTTTAGGGGTAATGAGGATATTATGTATCGAGGCTCACAGGTCCTAGACATGGAGTACCAAGAGCCAAATCAACTTGAGTATGGCCCTGGAGGGCCCATCTTTTCTCCCTTTCAGCGCCTCCACTTTGTCAGCAGCAGCAACAACATCCATCACCTTCGGCTTGGTACTGTATCAGAGATGGTTCTTGCTCCATGAGGTAATGAGTCTGGGTATCATGGTATGTGTCACTCTAATCCTCAAAACCTTTGAATATGTGCATTTGATTCCTTTGTTTCTAACAGGTGCTTGGATATTATACTTGTCCACTTGACCATGTCTGGGGGGAATGATAGGATGCCCTAGCAAGCTTATGTCCATAGGTTTTTAGTTTCCACTGCAGGGATTTATGAAAATCCATCATCTGTTCCCGTCATAGATACCACTTTCCACTTTATTTCCCACTCACCCATCCCATTACACTGGTCTAGGCATAGGGTTGGCCAATCATTTAGGGGTTGTACCTTACTTTATGGGAAGAATGGGATAAAAGTCCTGGGGGGTAAAAGAAGCTAACAATAAAATCCTAAGAATAAAACCTCAAGATTCTTCGTCTAGGGATCCCCAAGAAAGTAATAAAAATATTCTCAGCAAGAAACAGAGGGACCCCTAAAAAATAATAAAAAAAGACCTAATTGAGAGATAGGAGGTCTCATCATGAGCCAACCTATTAGGTTCATGGGTACCTAATGGTATGCCACTACTAGAAGCTGGTTACCATGCCAGGGTAGTGGCTCTTGGTTGCATGTCCAAGAGAAAGGGGGTCTCATCAGGAGCCAACCCATTTTCGTGAAAGTGCTTGTGGGTAACATTGCCACCACTGGTCACCATGCCAGGGCAGTGTCCCTTGACTAGCTTCTTGATAGAAAAAAGAAATAAAACTTAGATGAAAATATGACAAGACCTGGTTAGAGGATAGAGGGTCTCATCACGAGCCAGCCTATTAGGTCCATAAACATCTAGTGGTATGACACTACCAGCATCTGGTCACCACGCCAGGGTAGTCGCTCTTGGTGGCATAGCCAATAGAAAGGGGATTTCATCATGAGCCACCTTTCTCATTTCCATGAAATGCTTGTGGCTAACATTGCCACCAATGGTCACCAAGCCAGGGAAATGTCCTTTGAATAGCATCTTGGAAGAAAAATAATGAAGATAAAAGGAATGAATGGGCTTGGAAAGATTTGCATCCATGACAGGTGCAGCTCACCCTCCACAGAGGCACCCAACGGTAAGACATCCATGCTATCATTGCACATTTTTCCCAGACATCCCCATCCACCTCACCCACTTACATGACTTGGATTTAATTCTTTCTAGAAACATCCCTCTTCCAGTAGACACTAGCCCAATAGGACATCTTGTCACTTCCTCAAAACCTGCATTGTAGACTTGTATAATATCTTTGAGCACTAGACTGGGGTAAAGGGGTTTTATGAACATGTTTAATAATATTGATGATTAGATGAGATTGACATTGCTATGATCCCTGTGACTTATGAGCCCATGGAGGGCATATCTGTTGATGTGCAGGATCGTGCCCAACAGACAGGTACCATATTGGATAGGTACACATGGGGATATGATTAGTTCAGACCTCCATGGGGTTGAAGGCCCCACCCGATGGATGTTGATACCCCAGTAGGGGGTAGAGACAAGGCAGAGCATTTGTACCAGGGAAGAATAGAAGAATCCACTAGAGGCAGCTGAGCAGACCTGTACCTAGGGGGGTTATGCCCCCTTCACTAGAACGTTGGCCTTGGAAGGCCTAGGACATCACCGAAGAGGTTCATGATGTCATCCTTTCTTCATGGACGTTTTGGTAGATAGACAAGGCAGTTTGGCATGTGTGGCAAGTTGGAGAAGCCCAAGGAGGGATAACATTTTGCTCTAGGAGGCTGCATTTTCCCTAGAAAGGGCTAACGTCACCCTAGAAGGGGCATGACGTCCTATTTTATCTTGATTAGGGTTTTAGTTTATGACATTTAATGTAAAACAATATTATTGTGTATTTTGTCCTTATCATCCTTTTGATGACCTAAAATTTAATTAGGGTCATTTGTACTGTATAAATAAGAGAGAAAAAATCTCTTTTTGTTCATCATCTTTCACTCACACATTAGTGAGGTCTGAAATTTGCACCCTTATTAGGGTTATTGGCTAAAATTGTGAGGCACACTTGTTGAATGAATACTTTTCTTGGATTTTTTTATCATTTCTCTTGGTGGAAGGTATTGCAACTAGGGTTTTTCTATGTGATTTCTTGGTTAAATGTAAGTGAATTTTTGCAAAACTTCTTGATTGAATGGTTGTGGTGTTGTTTTCTTGCATTTGTTATTATATTTTGCTAAAATAAACCCTAGGTGACAAGCACATGCTAAGGTCCTTGTCTCATGTCCCTACCAAGTTTTGAGCCATTTTATTTTGTTGAAGTAAGATAGAGTCTTTCCATAGCAACACTCTATCCTTTTCTTCCAACCTATCGATTTTTATCTTTGTTGTTGAGCTAAGAAGGATAAAAACTCACCAAAGCCTAGCGTTTCTACACCTTGGTGAGTTGTTTTTTGCTAGGGTTTGTTGGGTGAAGCCTTTCCATAGCAACACTTCACCTCCTAACTCTCTTGTCTTCAGCCGTAATTTCTTGTTTGAGTTAGCTGATTTAAACTTGCCAATAAATTAAAGAAGGAGGAGAAAGCATTAGGGCCCAACATTTCTACAGCTTAGTGAGCCTTTCTCCCCTAGGGTTTCATAGTTGAGGCCTTGCTATAGAAACACCTCGACATCCAACCCTCTTGTCTTTAGCTTCATCATTATCATTTAGTCCTTCAACCTTTGCGTCCTCTTTTGACTCCATATACCCTAGCAGTGCACTGATCTAAGGCCTTGTGTATTGATTACTTTGATCACAAACAACTTCTAAACACTTTGAGAAATATCTTACTAACCTTTCTAAACCTAACCTAGACTAAATGTTCTAACCCTATTGTTGCTACCTTTTACTTGTGCTATGAACATACTCATTGCAACATCTATTTGTCTTTAAAATCAATTGAATGATTAGCTAAAGCGTTGCTTCAAGTATTGTTACATTTGATGATAAATTGCCATTGTTTATTGTGAAGCTCCCTTAGCATTTATTGTGAAGTGATATAGTGTAATGATTCCTATTGTATAAACATTGATTTACTTCATCAATATTATTTATCAATTTCTTATTATCAGAAAGTCATTGGTTAAATGAATTACTAACCAACAAGCAAGATTTCACATGTAGTTTCATTGTTGCTTTGTCTCGGGTAGGTACTCTTATTGGTTACTACTTCCGGTTATCTTTCACCTTTATTGGCTATAAGTCAGACTTTCTGCTAGGTGGTGACTTGTGAGGGGGAAATTATCACTTAGCCTTGCTAAAACTTTTGCCTTCTCAAAACCCCAAGTCATTGGGGACGTCTCCCCTAGGCCATACCTCCCTAAATAGAAAGAACCTTCCCATTGAGGTGATAGTGGTGGGATTGGTTCAGTTACACTAGTTTTACTTCCTCCCATCCGTCTATTACCCTAACTACATACTATGCGATAATAGTTTGGTGTCGTTGCCGGGGAAAACTGAGTCAATTCTCCTCAAGACGACACTTTTCGGTAACCTTGCCTCTAGATTTTTTATCTTACAAGATTACCTAGCGACTCCACTTAGGGTTTTTTCCCTTATCCTTTGATAATTTCAAAACAATTATCTAGCAACTCCACTAACCTTTTCCCAGGTGCCACCTTACTCTCAACTCTATGATGTTTCCAAGTTATGGGATCATGGCATTCTGGGAACAACTATATCCAACTATTGATTTCAAAAGCCTTCAAGGATACCCAACCCATTTTGACACAAAATGGTCAAACAACCTTCCAAGATTTTGGGGCCTCCCCACTCCTCACATCGTAAATTTTTTGGAGTATATAAGCGAGGTATAATTGGGAGGGGAGGATGCTATGATAAAATTATTCATACTCTCTCTGCCATCCTTCTTGCAATATTGGTTTAAGGGTTGTTGCGAAGATAGGGGTATATCATATTTCGTACACCTCATCAGTAGGTTTATTGACTTTACCAAACCACGTTGCCAAACATATGAAGATGCCCTTCAAAATCTCACAATATCCTTGGAAGACGAAGGATTCACCACTGATATTGTAGAAGATCTCATGAATGCATATCATGTTCAACACCAAGAACCCTCTGATATGAAAGAAGAAATTTATGAAGAACATTGTCAACCCCTTGAAGAGGACCAAGACTTCTCCCATGATTCAATAGAATGTCGTGAATATATAACTAGAGAAGTAAATTATGAGGATGAAGTGCTAGTAACCACTCCTTAGTTTGATGAAGCTCTCCAAGATCCTATCCCTCCTACACAAGATGAAGAGAATGAGGTAAGTCATTTTCCTTTCCAGTTTTTTGATGATACCTTGTTCTATGATTCACAGAGTGAAGAAGAAATGGAACCCTTGGACAATCTAGATCCTCTATGTCTCAAGACTGAAGATGTAGAGGCAGACCTTCCACTTGATGAAGTTATCCAAATACTTGAACCTCTTGCACATGAAGGATTAAGCAATGTGAGTTATTTCCCCTTCCAAATTTTTAATGATTCTTTATCTTATGATGTGGAGAGGAAAGAAGTGTTGGATGTCTTAACCCCTTCATGTTATGATGAAAATGAGGACTTTGTTGATAATATTGATGAATTCATACATGTCGGGAAGTGTAAATGGGATGTTATTGGATATGATGGGGATCCCATTTACGACATTGAGGGTCATTCCAAAAAGTTGCCTTTACCTTAAGTTAATAAAAAAATTGACATTGGGCAACAAGAACATAACATGATTACCAATTTTATTCAAACAACCAAGGATGACTTGATACTATGCTCTCCTAATAATTTTCGGTCATACCTTGAGGACTTTGATGACTATCCATATGAGCACTTAGATCTATTATATGAAGAAATTTATCAACCATCATTCTTCTCAGATCTTGATAAAAGTGAGGAAGTTACTTCCGTGAAATAGGATGCTTGTGATAAGGTTTTCCACCTCCCTTTGATTACTTTATTGTGCTATGTCACTAAAGTTATGGTTTGAAATCATTTCCCTTATCCCAAGTCTCATGTAAGACAGAACCTCATTTTGGATTTTAGGGGAAAGTTGAGTACCTCAAGAAGAAGCTTATTGTCACAGTTTTCCATCTTCCCCTTAAGGAATTGCCAGTCATCCTTTTAGATCTTGCTGATCCCTTCTTAGGCCTCAAGTTGTGAATACATCCAAGGTAGCCAACATTCAGATTCCTCGAGTCGGTCTCTTGAAACTTTGAATTTTCATGATCCATTTCTGAGATGGATTGAGCACTCTCCTCAGAGTATGTCTTAGCATCACTTTTTCCCTCCCACCCACCTCCATGAGCTAGACCTTACAGTTTCCATTGATATGATACATTTTCTAACTCATGTTATTGTTGTGCTTAACTTATCACTATTTTGGCTTATGATGAAGCACAAAGGTAGGTATTGTGGGACATTGTTGGATGGGTTTCATTGATCGTTTGACCACATCTAACATCCAGCCAATAGGTAAGTACATGTAAGTAGGAATTTGCATTCATTGTATTATACCATCTGCATTACATACTAGAATAATTTGCTTTCTCATTTGTACATATGATTTCTTTTATTTCAGTCTTATATATATATATATATATGTGTGTGTGTGTGTGTGTGGAATGGGGTGATGTCACCACCCCAAGTGATTACTGATGTTTGATATTGAGATCAATCAGGTTACAGGTCATGCCAGAGATGTTGAGGTTCTAATGCGCTCTGCGGTGAGCAAATGTCCCCGAGTTGGAGCCAGATGTTATCTCCCACTTTTAGGGATAACGAGGAGATTATGTCTTGAAGCCCACATGTCCTAGACATAGAGTACCGAAAGCCAAATCGATTTGAGCATGGCCCTGGAGGGGCCATATTTTCTCCCTTTCAGCGCCTCCACTTTGTCAGCAACAACAAAAGCATCCATCACCTTCGGCTTGGTCCTGTATCAGAGATGGTTCTTGCTCCATGAGGTAATGAGTCTGGGTATCATGGTATGTGTCACTCTGATCCTCAAAACCTTTGAATATGTGCATTTGATTCCTTTGTTTATAATGGGTGCTTGGATCTTATGCTTGTCCACTTGACCATGTCTGGGGGGAATTACAGGATGCCCTAGAAAGCTTATGTCCATAGGTTTTGAGTTTCCACTGGGGGGATTTATGAAAATCCATCATCTATTCCCATCATACATACCACTTTCCACTTTATTTCCCGCTCACCCGTCCCATTACACTTGTCTGGGCATAGGGTTGGCCAATCATTTAGGGGTTGTACCTTAACTAGTGGGAAGAATCGGCTAAAAGGCCTGGGGGGTAAAAGAAGATGACAATAAAATCCTAAGAATAAAACCTCGGGATGCTTCGCCCAAGGATCCCCAAGAAAGTAATAAAAATCTTCTCAACAAGAAACAGAGGGACCCATAAAAAATAATAAAACAAGACCTAGTTGAGGGATAGGGGGTCTCATCATGAGCCATCCTATTAGGTTCATGAGTATCTAACGGTATGACATTATTATCAGTTGGTTACCATGCCAGGGTAGTGGCTCTTGGTTTCATGGCCAAGAGAAAGGGGGTCTCATTAGGAGCCAACCTTCTCATTTTTTTGAAAGTTCTTGTGGGTAACATTTCCACCACTAGTCACCACGTCATGGAAGTGTCCCTTGACTAGATTCTTGAGAGAAAAAAGAAATAAAAAGATAAAAATAATAAGACAAGAATTGGTTAGAGAATAGGGGGTCTCATCACGAGCGATCCTATTAGGTCCATGAGCATCTAGCGGTATGACACTACCAACATCTAGTCACCACGCCAGGGTAGTGGCTCTTAGTGGCATAGCCAAGATAAAGGGGGTCTCATCATCAGACAACCTTCTTATTTCCATGAAATTCTTGTGGCTAACATTGCCAACACTAGTCACCAAGCTAGGGCAGTGTCCTTTGATTAGCATCTTGGAAGAAAAAGAATGAAGATAAAAGGCATGAATGGGATTGAATTTTTTTTCATCCATGATAGGTGCAGCCCACCCTCCACAGAGGCACCCACCTGTAAGCCATCCCTGCTATCATTGCACCTTTTGCCCAGACATCCCCATCCACCTCACCCACTTACATGACTTGGATTTAATCCTTTCTAGAAACATCCCTCTTCCAGTAGACACTAGCCCAATAGGATGACCTGTCACTTCCTCCAAACTTGCATTACAGACTTGTATAATGTCTTTGAGCACTAGATTGGGGTAAAGGGGTTTTATGCACATGTTTAATAATATTGATGATTAGATGTGATTGACATTTCCATGATCCATGTGAGTTATGAGCCCATGGAGGGCATATCTGTTGATGTGCAGGATCATGCCCAATGTACAAGTACCATGTTGGATAGGTACACATGGGGAGATGATTAGTTCGGACCTCCACGGGGCTGAAGACCCCACCCGATGGATGATGAGACTCCAGTAGGGGGTGGAGATAGTGCATAGCGTTTGTATCAGGGAAGAGTAAAAGAATCCACCAAAGGCAGCTGAGCAGACCTGTACCTAGGGGGGTTGTGCCTCCTTCACTGGATATTTGGCCTTGGAAGGCCTAGGACATCACCCAGGAGGTTCATGATGTCATCCTTACTTCATGGATGTTTTGGCAGATAGACAAGGCAGTTTGGCATGTGTGGCAGGTTGGAGAAGCCCAAGTAGGGCTAACATTTTTCTCCAGGAGGCTGCATTTGCCCTAGAAAGGGATAACGTCAGCCTAGAAGGGGAATGCAGTCTGATTTCATCTTGATTAGGGTTTTAGCTTATGACATTTAATGTAAAACAATATTATTGTGTATTTTGGCCTTGTCGACCTTTTGATGACCTAAAATTTAATTAGGGTCATTTGTACTGTATAAATAAGAGAGCAAATATCTCTTTTTGTTCATCATATTTCACTCACACATTAGTGAGGTATGAAATTTGTGCCCTTCTTAGGGTTATTGGCTGAAATTGTGAGGTGCACTTGTTGAAGAAAGACTTTTCTTGTCATTTTTGGCATTTCTCTTGGTGGAAGGTATTACAACTAGGGTTTTGCTATGTGATTTCTTGGTTAAATGTAAGTGGATTTCTTCAAAACTTCTTGATTGAATGGTTGTAGTGTTTTTTTCTTGCATTTTTTATTATATTTTGATGAAATAAACCCTAGGTGACAAGAACATGCTAAAGGTCCTTGTCTCATATCCCTACCAAGTTTTGAGCCATTTTATTTTGTTGAAGTAAGATAGAGACTTGCCATAGAAACACTCTATCCTTTTCTTCTAGCCTATCCATTTTTATCCTTGTTGTTGAGCTAAGAAGGAGAAAAATGCACCAAGGTATAGCGTTTATACACCTTGGTGAGCCATTTTCCCCTAGGGTTTGTTGGGTGAAGCCTTGCCATAGCAACACTTCACCTCCTAACTCTCTTGTCTTCAGACCTGTAATTTATTTTTTGAGCTAGCCGATTTCAACTTGCCAATAAGTTAAAGAAGAAGGAGAAAGCATTAGGGCCCATCATTTCTGCACCTTAGTGAGCCTTTCTCACCTAGGGTTTCATAGTTGAGTCCTTGCTATAGAAACACCTAGACATCCAACTCTCTTGTCTTTAGCTTCATCATTATCATTTAGTCCTTCAACCTTTGCGTCTTTTTTTGACTCCATATACCCTAGCAACACACTTATCTAAGGCCTTGTGTATTGAGTACTTTGATCACAAACAACTTCTAAACACTTTGAGCAATCTCTTACTAACCTTTCTAACCCTATCCTAGACTAATCTTCTAACCCTATTGCTGCTACCTTTTACTTGTGCTATAAACATACTCATTGCAACATATATTTGTCTTTAAAATAAATTGAATGATTATCTAAAGCGTTGCTTCAAGTATTGTTACATTTGATGATAAATTGCCATTGTTTATTGTGAAGCTCCCTTAGCATTTATTGTGAAGTGATATTGTGTAAGGATTACTATTGTATAAACATTGATTTACTTCATCAATATTATTTCTCAATTGCTTCTATCAGAAATTCATTGGTTATATGAAGTACTAACCAGCAAGTAAGCTTGCACATGTAGTTTCATTGTTGCTTTGTCTCAGACATGTACTCTTATTGGTTGCTACTTCTGGTTATCTTTCACCTTTATTGGCTATAATCCATACTTTCTGCTCGGTGGTGACTTGTGAGGGGGAAATGATCACTGAGCCTTGCTAAACCTTTTGCCTTCTCAAAACCCTAGGTCACCAAGGATGTCTCCCCTAGGATTTACCTCCCTAAATAGAAAGAACCTTCCCATTGAGGTGACAGTGGTGGGATTGGTTTAGTTACACTAGTTTGACCTCCTCTCATCCGTCTATTATCCTAACTACAAACTGTGCAGTAATAGGTATCAAATACTCCAAGCGACATCTGGTTCTAAAATACCATGGGGCTCTACACAGGTACATCCAAACCAAAATGGAGTTTCTGGACATCTCATCACTGGGAGAAGCTTATAGATATGTTGTTAAAATCAAGAAAACATTTAAGAACCAGAACAAGTGAGAATTTGGGTCTCCAAATCCACAACAACCAAAGCATGGTAAAGACAACCCTAATCCACATAATAGCCAACCTCAAGAAAACCAGTCCAAGCTACAGTAGAATAAGAGCAATGGGAAGACAAAGAAGGACACTGGGAAGTGGTGCAACTTCCACAAAGTCCCTTGGAACAACACCGATGAATGTCGCTTGAAATAATCATTGGTAGCCGAGCTCAAAGAAATAGAATTGAGCCCTGAATCAAACTCTAATTCATATAATAATAAAAGGAGATAGATAATTGATGCATAACCCACTACTATTGTCGTGACTGTAACAATCCAACTAGAATAACTAGAGGATCCTGAGAAGGGGGAGTGCCTTTTTTATTCACAGATGTGGGTGCAGGGGACCCCACTCCATTTGATTGTTGATAGCGGAAGCTATAATAACCTCATCTCATCTCAACAGAGGTTAGATTTTCCGACAACACCACACCCACATCCATACAACATTTGATGGCTTTGCTAGGGATGAGATCTTTGTGTCAGCCAACAATGTCGCCTGTCATACGACATCGAGCCCTTCAAGGATGAGGTACTGTGTGTTGTTTTCCCACTGGAATTCTGTGATTTTCTATTAGTCCACCATATATGTGGAGGTGCCATGTTGTTTATGAGTCTTGATCCCATAGCATCATTGTTACTCTAGGGGGTCAACCCTACTGGATACTAGAGGTAGTTTCAACTACCGTCCCAACAAAACAATGCCACAAAGTAATTTCTCATACCGCAAAGCTTATCCTCTTCACAATATGGTCAGAAGAGAAGGTCACTACAACCACTGCATCCTCAGCCCAAGACCCTTCTATCCAACAAAAGAATATCAACAAGATTGTAAAAGAGAACCAAGATATTCCTATTGCACCTATGGGGGTGCCTCCACACTCTCCAGTCAAACCAAGTTATGATAAATCCCTTCATGTTCTTCACGTTGCATCTTCACCGACAGATTCCTCCCACACTCAAGAAGATCATGCAACTAGATTGTTTAAACAGATCCAACCCCTCCAATAACAGGTTCATAACAACCTTCAACAAGCTAAGCATGATATCTTCTTCAGCGAGGCAAGCAACTCACCAAGGTTTAGATTAAGCAAAAGATTCCCTGGGGACTTGCAAAAATGGATACCATTTCTTCCTAAGGGGGGAGGATTGATCTAGGAGGAAATTGGTGACCACACACCTATTCCACTGGCTCAAAATAGGGTTTCCACCTGTTAGCACTTGGTAAATTTCCTAGAGGTTGAAAAAGAAGAAATCTACAAAGCTAACCTTAACCAACCGCTTTTAAAGCTGGGAGCTAGCCCTTCCAGCTTCGGAGAGGGATCTCTCTATATGATTTAGCTTTGTTTTTAATTTCAGATATTAGGCTAGGTAAAGAAACCGTTGGTTTTGTTGTAAAAGAGTTTTTGGAAGTTGGTTGAGACAGCCTACACATCCATTGGGCTATGGGGTCTGTATTTAATCAGATATTAGATGCAACCAAAAATGCCAAAGAAAACCTTCACAGGGCGATATAATACACTCACTGGATCTTTAGTAATTTAAAATGATGGACGGAAGAACATATGAGGAGAATAACTTCAACTAACAAGCAGTTAAGAATTTCTTAATTGAAGATATTAGAAGATAAACATTTAAACCTTTAGAATCGAAAACAGGGTATCAAAGATAAATCCTGCAACATAACGCTATTCATAAAGATTAGATTCAGAAAACAAATTGAACACGGAGAAAGAAAAACACTTAACTTAGAAAATCGACATCACCAGTGAACATACAAAAGAATCCTGTAAAAGTGTCTCTTCTTTATTAATGGAAGATCTCTTCAAAAATAGTACAGTTTGATAGCAATAGGGTGTGAGAATCAACAACCCCCAATACTTCGAGAGTTGAAGTATTTATAATTGAAATTACAAACGTTCCTGTCATAACAGATCAGGATGTGCTCATTCTATTTTTAGTCTAACTACTTTAACTAATCAAAAACTGTTTGATGACTCAGTACAACTACATGCAGAAATTTCTGGGGTAGGCTGTTGGCGAGGTGTCTTCGCAACCTATTCTGACTAGACAGGTGACTGGATTGTGGTAGCTCATCTACTAATCTAGTAGATCACACAGCGCCTCCCATCTGATATGACCTGGCACTGTGACTTTAAGCAATCTACGATACACTTCATCCATGTCTGTATATTTAGCAAATGT
>SNQJ01S0112233.1:27303-42176 GCA_010110895.2 Picea sitchensis
GTGAGAACAAGGAGTTAGTTTCAATTCTTTCTCTATCTTGAACCAGAGAATTCCTGCAAGGAGTGTAGTTGAATCGTCCGCAAGGAGTGCGTGGACAGAAGGGTTTAGATAGAGGTAACTTTTGTTCTAAGTTCTCAGAAGTGCAGATTGGTCACCAGAGCCGTGCAAGGTGTGCGCAGGCTAGACGAAGACTCAAAGTTGCGATTCTGAGAAAAGGGAGTGAAAGATTTCTACTGTAGCAGTGCGCAAGATCGAAGGATTCAACACTTAGTCGTTGTTGAAGTTTTGCCGCAAGGAGTGAGTGCAAGAGTTTGTTCCTTAGAGACTTGAAGTCATGAAAGCTTAGAAGGGATAGGCCTTCAAAGTTTGTTGAAGGGAAGCAGAGAGAAGTTGCGCGAGCAGGTTGAACGGAAGAGTCGCAGGTTGGTGAACAAATCTCGTGGAGAGACATTTCTTGTCCGTGGATTGCGCAAGAAGAAGAGTGGACGGTCGGTATTCTTCGTGGAGAATCCGCGAGTTACCGTGGATCGTGGGATCTCTCGGAATCGTAGAAAGGTTACAGTGCAAGCGCGAAGAAGGTTCAAGCTCAGGATAGATAGAGTGTTGATCCACGTCAGCTAGGGCTGTTGGATCTATCGCGAGATCGCCTATCAGGGTTTCGCAAGGAAGGGATCGAAGATTTGGCCACATGACTCGCTATAGTGCGAGAAGCGAAGTCCCAACGATTATGCAAATAGCATGAGCCATAGCAAGGTGAAGTGGCAGATGACGCGAGATATCGGCGTTTCAGCATCTCGGGCATCGGGAGTCGACGGGGGAGTTAATTGATCTCGCGAGTAGCGAAGTCGCAAGGGAGCGAGATCGCGAAATTCGACATTTCGGCGCATCGCGTATCGGAGTTTGGAACCTTAAGTGTTGGGTGTCGCGAGTCGCGAAGTCGCGATAGGGCCAAAGTTTCGATAGAGGTGGGAGAAGGTCAGCGTTGACTGACACATTGGGTCTCGGAGATTCGAGAACCCAGTGATCAATAGAGAACTTGCGAAGCCGCGAAGTTCCGATCCGCCGATAAGTAAGTAAAGAGGATCACGAGATGAGAACTGTGGGTGCAGATCTTCCGATTGGGAGATAGAAGAGCATTGACACTCTTCGGGCCAAGAGGAAAGAAGGTCCTGGAGAAGCGGACGTGCTCCGAGGAGTGCGGCTGCGGTCACTAAAAGACATATTGTGTTGTTAAAATGATGGTCATGCATGCATATTAGTTGGTGGAGGGATGGTAGAAACAAGCACACATGCTTGCATTTATTTCAAACGATGGCTCACAGGGGTATTAAACTGGAGGAAATGGATCATGGGGATGCATATGGGTCTTATCATGATGGGTATTTTCTCTGGAATGTATCCTTGAGAATTGTTATAGGGTGGAACTAAAGGTGGCTGTTGCATTTATGGTTAGGCAGTGGTGAATTCTCTCTAGATTTGTTACGACAAATGTGGGATTAATGTGGTATTTTCTGGTTGTTCTCTCAAGTGGTGTAATGGTTTCTTAGAACAAGGGGAAGTATGCTTTCGATATATATATATATATATATATGATGATGATGATGATGATGATGATGATGATGATGATGATGTTATATGATGATGATGATGATGATGATGTTTAACGTCCACTAAGACCAAAATTGGTGTATTGGACCCTAAGAAAAGAAAGAGATTACTTAGATTTCTTTAAAATGTTATTTCGATGCTTGAAAATAATTAAGAGAAGTGTTCCAAGATCACTAAATTTTTGATGACATAGAAAGTTAGGAAGGTCGGTATTGTGACAAATATTTGGAAATTGGGATGTAATTTGGGTAAATGTAGGGAATTCTAGGAGAAAGTGTATTTCATATTCAACCCTCTTGGTGTCACAAAGGTGACATTTTATTTCTTGTCATTGTATTTTGGGGATTGTCCAACGCCCAGTTTCACTATGCAACTCATGATAATTAGTTCTTATTTTAGCAATATTGATTCTCTTCTTTACACTATCCAAAATAAAGAGGTAGTTTCGATCTTCAAGGTTAGGGTTAACCACCTTCTTATAATATCTTTGTTTTATTTTATCCTCTAATTCTTTATCACACCATAGATTATCCTTAAATTTAGTTTGTACAATATTTTTAATATCATCCTTTTTTTTCAGAATAACTTTTTATTTTATTCGCCAATGATTTAGCCAAGACTTAACATCATTATACCATCCACTCTTTAAGTGTTGGTAATTTTGGTTAGATTTTAAATACAGATATAAAGAATTAAGTGAGGAGAATTTTATATGGACATATAAATATAGAAAAGCATAGCAATGATGGTGAATTTAGTGAAGGATGGATGACGTTCAATTGTTGTAACAATAAGTTTATTCCCAACATTTTAAATTGAAATAAATCAAAGATGCGTTGTACATATATCTCCCTTTGTGCAAAAGAGGTGAGCTTGGAGTGAGTCCCATAGTTGAAAACAACTCAATCAACTTTATTTACTATTTATTCAAAAATGAATTTTAATATAATATTCTTTTCCATCAAATATATATGACAAATTTATGCTTTTTCAAATTCTTTTATAATTTTTTTTATGACAAATTTATGATTTTTCAAATTTATGCTTTTCCAAATGCTTCGTTTATGCTTTTCCAAATGCTTCATTTATAATTTTCTAAATTCTTCATATTTTCATACATACTTTTCTTTTGGAATATGCTTTTCCAATGATTTTCCTTTCGTATTTTCATAGTGTTAAAAATGGTGTAATATACTTTTTCTTTTAGATTATATGCTTTTACAATGGTTTTCCTATATATCTTTCTCATATTTTAACAATATATTCTCTTTTTATAATTATTTGTATTTTTTTATATTTATATTTTTCATATTTTTTTAATAAAAAATATTTATATTTTTCAAAATCTTTAATCTAATTTTTCTATATTATTAAAATAATATAATTATATATATTTTTTATTATAAATTATATGAAAATTATTAAAGTTTTTCAAACTTAAAAAAAATTATGATCTTTCAATAATCTTCATTTATAGTGTTAAAAATGGTCTTCAATAAACTTTTCTTTTAAATTATGTCTTTCCAATAATTTTTCTATGTAACACTCTTTAATATATTTTCTTTTTATAATCATTTAATTTTATTCAAATTTTCTTTCATATTTATATTTTTCATATTATCATAATTCTTTTTCATAAAAATCATTTATATTTTTCAAAATTTTTATTCTAATTTTAATTTTAAGATATTAATGTAATTATATTTTATTCTATCCATTACAAATATATCAAAACCATTTATGATTTTCAAATTCCTCAAAATAATAATTTAAATATTTTTATATATGAAAATATAACAAATTATATAGAAATCATTTAAACTTTTCAATTCCCAAAACAATACTTTAAATACTTTTATAAATTATATGAAAATCCAAAGATAATAATGATTTAGATAGTTCTCATTTACATTTTTCCAATTTCCCATATTTTGAAAAGAAAATAATTCTCATCTTAATTGAAAAGAAAGTAAGACAATAATCTTTAATTCAAAATCATTTTATAGTGGTTTTTGAAATATTTTGTTTTTTACTATATTAAAGATTGAGTATCTAATAATATATTAAAGATTGAGTATCTAATAATAGGATGAAAATTAATTTTTATAATTATAAGAAAAAATATATTAAATGTTGAATAATTTTTGAAATGTTTTTTATTTTTTATAAGTAATTTTTTTTTGTTTGAAATTAATCAGGGATTATACTTGGCCTGGGCCACACCAACCCTCCAATCCTTAAGATGGTTGTGGCCATACCAAAACTTAACATGGTTGAGTTTTTTTGGGTGTCTCCTCTTGACTAATGTGAGTTTCGAACCTTGGATGTCTTACAAAATCCAATGGTGCTAAAAAGAGTTAAATTTATTGTGTCGAGGTGCACTCTAAGCTTAGTTTGAGGGAGATGTTCATGTAACATAACACATTAAAATAATAATAAAAAAAATAAAATTAATACATTGTGCATAGAGTCTTGGGCATGGGACACTGAAGCCTATTCTCTTTGGTGTGGACTTAATATCACCAATCTCAGGGAATTAGTACATTTATGGTCTTTAGGGATTCAATGATTATCATTTGGGCCATTAAATTCCAGTCGAATACTCGAGGGCACTAGTTACAAGTTTTAGTGGCTTAAATCAAACAAATTGTCCTTCAATTTGATCACATATCATTATATCAGATGAGAAGATCATTGAATGATGAAGCAAATTCCTGGGCCAAGTTGTCATCCTCTCTGCATCTGGGGAAAATGATGCAAAATGGGGATTTTCATTCTCTTCCTATCCTCTAGATTGTTAATGGTGGAACACCTCATTAATGATGGGTCGATGACGTGTGGCTAACATGATGGTAATGCATTCATATTAGATGGTGGAGGGATGACAGGCACAAGAAAACATGCTTGCATTTATTTGAAACAATGGCTCATAGGGGTATTAAATTGGCGGAAATGGATAAGGGGGATGCATATGGGTCTTATCATGATGGGTATTTGCATTGGATTGCATCCCTAAGAATTGGTCTAGGGTGGAACTAAAGGTGGGTATTGCATTTATGGTGAGGCAATGGTGAATTCTCTCTAGATTTGTTGCAGCAAAGGTGAGATTAATGTGGTATTTTCTAGTTGTTCTCTCAAGTGGTGTAATGGTTGCTTATAACAAGGGGAAGTATTCTTTAATTGCAGTCTACTAGCCAAGTTTTTGTACATTTTTTGAAGACTAGGGCCTTTCTCTAGGTCATGGAACTACTCTAGGGTCAATTATTAAGGATCACAATTTCTTGTGGACATGTCAAGAAAAGGGGGAGACAATGGCTGGAGAAGATGCTCAAGAATTCAAACGAATCCTTTGGAGACATGAGAAAATTGGTCAAGCTAATAGTAGTGCCGTTTTGGTCCTCACTGCCAAGGTTGTGAAGCTAGAGCAAGCATGTATTTCCCACACTGCCAATGTTTCAATTCTCCTTCTAAGCTTCATGGGTTGATTAGACATGACTGAGGTTGAGTTTTCTCGGCTTTTGTATTTTATTTTAGCTTAGTGCATGGAAAATATTTCATCAGATTTAAACAACAACGACACTCAAAGTTCCATCCATGGTGGGGAGGCAGAGGCTAAAACAAGGTACCCTGTTTCCATGAAGACCGAATATGAGGCAAACCAATGATCCTAAAGACCAAAACAATGTGAAATAAGCTACAATATGAATGTTTTTTCATGTTATTTTAATTTTATGTTAGTTTATTCAATAGGCCACCTGTAAGAATACTTGGAATGCTAGGTTAGTAACTACCTTTTTGTTTGTATTTAATGAACTAGAAGTATGTAATGTTTTGAGAATCTCTTTGAAGATCTATTGTAATTGTTGTTGTCTCGGCACAACATGTTTTATATATATATATATATATATATATATATATATATATATATATATTGACGATGACGATGATGTTGTTTAACATCCAATGAGACCAAAATTGGTCTATCAGAGCTTAAGAAAATAAAGATATTACTTAGATTTATTTAAAATGTTATTTCGATTCTTGAAAAACATTAAGAGAAGTGTTCCAAGATCATTAAAGTTTTGATGAATTATAAAGTTAGGAAGGTCGGTATTGTGAAAAATATTTGGAAATTGGTATATAATTTGGGTATATGTAGGGATTTCTAGGAGAAATAAATTTTCATCTTCAACCCTCCTTGTGTCACAAAGGTGACAGTTTCTTTCTTACCATTTTATTTTGGGGATTGTCCAATGCCTAGTTTCACTATGCAACTCGTGAGAATTAGTTATTATTTTAGCAATACTGATTCTCTTCTTTACGCTATCCAACATAAAGAGATAGTTTTGATCTTCAAGGTTAGGGTTAACCACCTTCTTATAATACCTTTTTTTTTTCATAATAACTTCTTCTTTTATTCCCCAATGATTTAGCCAAGACTTGGCATAATTATTCCATCCGTGTTTGAGCCATTGGTGATTTTGTTAAACAACACAGGTATTCCAATAGAGGATGAACACCTTTAGTAACCACTCACATAACCAGATCAAAGATCAACACACCAATGTTTTCATGTGGTAAAACCCCTATGGGGAAGCATCCACGGCCCCAACCAACATGACCACTTGGATCAATTTATTAATGCAAAGAAAAAGATTACTGAGAGATTTTACAAGAGAGTTTCTCACAATCGATCATCGACAAATGAACCTCCATGCTCTTTAAATAGAGATCATGGAACAATCGGGTGTTAAGCCATGGATCAATGGTTGTTAATATCGAGGAGAGTATGAATCGTCAGATCACTCTATGTCGGGAACATATCGTGACCATCAGATTTCCTAACTACAAATGCATACTAATGCATACTAAAGAAACACACTAGATAGAAAACACTTTTACCTAATGACACAATGAATGAAGTAGATCTTAACGAACTCTCGAGTCTAAATATCCTAACATCCCCTTAAGAACAACTTGGGATGGGATTGGAAGGTTCATGGTGGCCTTAATGGGAGGGAAGGAGGCATTAGAGCCTATCCTCATAATGACAACTTCTGAACTCCTAACATAGATCGAAGTTTTGGAAAAATTCTCTTTTGTAAAAGACTTTGTGAAAAAAATATATATTTAAATAAAAAAAAAAAAAAAAAAAAAAACTTGATCATGAATGAGATTTATGGTGAAGTTCATGTGTAGCTCTATGTTCTTGTTGCGTTGATGTTGAAATTGGTCTTTGGTGAGATTGATGGAACTTTCGATTGTCACACCAAAGGCGGGTCAGATGCTGCTGCTGGAATACAAACTATGAAAGGATCTTTCAAAACCACAAGGGGCTTCGACTTACATTTCTGGATTTACTCCGGTACTCTGCACTTCTTCGAAGAAGTGTATGTTGTTTCTTATAGGCCCAAGTGACATGCTTGAACCAAGGATGAAAACATAACACAGGTAGAATTCCAATCATCCCGAGTGCATTAATCATCAGTGAAACCAACCAATAAAGAGGTCCCCCATGAACTATAATGTATCCCAATGACTGTACCGCGAACATAGAGAAGTATCCTTTTGAAATTTGCTTTCCAATGGATTGCATGGGGTATACACGGCAACAAGACCAACAACAAAAGAAAAGATCAGGAATTGGTGTGGAGTCAAAGTATAGAGGCTACAACTAGCCCATTGAATTACAGGTGGCATCGACTTCCACGAAATGCAGGGTGTGATACAAGATTGACTCAAGATTGGAAGGGAGGGGTTGGTTTACAATGCATCAATATAAGAAATTAGCCGAAGAAGGTCCACAAGCTTGTACTTGGAAGGAAGAAAAATTCCTTCACTCTTTTGTAAAACTTGTAGGCCAAGGAAATGGTCACAAAATCCTAAGTCTGTCATTTCAAATTTGCTCTTAAGAATTTTGGTTTTCACATGGTTTAGGTTTGAGTCACTAACTATGGGATAAGATCATCAACATAAAAGGACAAATTATTATGAGATGGCACCCTACTTTCTTAATTTATGAACATTAGGATCAGAATGGCATCTAGAGAATCTAGTGGAAATAAGAAAAGATATTCATTTGGCATACCAAGCTTTCGAGGGGAGCTTACTTGAGACCATAAATAGATTTCATGAGGGGCAACAAACAAGGCTAGAGTCATTATGGACATATCTAGGAGTTGTTCCATGTAGATTTCTTCTTGAAAATCTTAGTTAGAAGGCTGATTTAACATCCATCTGATGGACCTCCCATTTATGTGGTGGTAAGGAAAAGAACAAAGTAGGATGGAATTCATTTTCTCTGAGGGGGAAAAGGTTTCATTATAGTCCAATTCCTTCAACTTGGGAAAATCTTTGGCAACTAGCAGAGCCTTGTGTCTTTCAACACTTCCATGCGATGCATACTTGGTTACAGCAGACCCATTTTGCATCTAACAAAGTTTTCTTCCTTTTGGAAGAGGTACAAGATCCCAAAGTATCGTTTTCCATTGAACAATACTCTTTCATTCATTGTTGTATCAATTTGGATGACCTGAAGCTTCTACAAATGTCTACGGATCATGAGTTTCTGAAAGAGCTTGAGTATAAAAGAAGAGGCTCTCTGGAACTATGAACGTGTCTGGCGTTGATCTAAAGGATCATCGACAAGATTACCAACTACTTCTCATGTTGGAAGCGGACCCATCTAGGAAGCGATGGAGCTAGTGTTGGATTTGAGTTCAAAGGACTCATCTAGAGGATGAAAGCGAGAGGTAGAGGTGGATTTTCATCCCCTCCTTTGTCATCATCTGAAGAAGAAAATAGGTCATAAGAAGCCACAAATGTCGAATATGTCATGCAGGCTGAAGAAGGAACAACCGCCAAATTAGGCTCACAAGCCAAAGAAGGCACAAACACATTCAGGCTCAACACCAAAGAATTTTCATCAAATTTAACATGCTTCTAATATGTGAATTTCATTACAATGTGATTAGAAAGTGCGTAACCTTTGACATAATATGAATAGCCAACAAATATACACTTCTCCACTTTTAGAGAACGCAATTATTTCTTTTCTCATCGAGGAATGTGAGCCCATGCTATCTTTATGAAATACAAGAAAGTGACACCCACATCTAGTTTAGTTTTAGTCCAAGCTTCTTCAGTGTTATATTTTAAAGAGCCTTTGTGGAATTGCGATTTACTATGTAATTTTCTCAGTTGATCGCTTCCGCCCAATACTGGGCACCAAATCATGATTGGATCATAGAATTAGACATTTCTTTTAATGTGAAGTTCCTTACAACACTTTTTTGTTTTGTTGTGGTGTATGGAACGATTAATGCTGCATTTGGGTTCCTTGTGTAGTGCATTAATTTGTAAAATTATTTTTCACATATTAGCCTCCATTATTTGTTTCTTAACCTTTGAATTTGATGTCCAAGGATCTACAAAGGGCCTTGTAGGCTGAAAACTTGTCAAAAACTTCTCTCTTAAAGTTTGTAGAAGTAAACCAAGTAAAACAGGAAAGGTGTCGTGGTGTAATAAATAATTGCACCCACTTAAAAGAAGGATAGAAAGTGGACCACACAAATCACTTGTGAACGAAACAGGGCAGGGGCATGCCGAGGCTATTTTCAAAACTGTCCAATGCATTTGTCGAGAGAACACAACCGACACAAACACCATCTACTGACAATAGGAGGAAGACCGGTCACCATCTATTGATTACATGGTTATTTTACACTTAGTAGGCGATAGTTTAGATAATAAGCCGCCCATGCCAGCGTTTTCAATTCATCACTATGAGCAATGAAAATTTATGGAAGAAATGATGACCAAAGTTGTCAAACTTATACAACCCTAAATAATATCATAGTCAATTCGATGTTGCAAAGAACATGATTAGGATATTTTAGATCCTTTATTACAACTGATGTGAGGGTAGAAAACTCCTACGGTTTACCTTCACAAGATAGATGATTGGTATATTGATAGAAGGTTTCAAGAAAGATTTGGAACACACATAATACATCATTGAAATGGCCATTTTTCTACTTTTCTTGTTCCATATCTAGCTAACACTAAGAGATCTATCATCACCAACAAATATTTTCTTGGTGTTACATTCATTTAGAGTGAAATATGTCTCTATCCTTAACCATATGATAACATGCTCCAGAATCAATAAACCCATATCGAGTGAAGTAGAAGGTGTATTGAAGGAGAAACTAGAAGCATAAAATGCATTCCCATGAGAAGAAAGAAGAAGAAGTAGAATCTATACCGATGTTGTGCTTCTTCATGGCTGCTTCTAAAGGTACCCATCTTCTTGAAACATTTGGACTCATCATTACCATATTTATCACAAAAGTTGCCAATACATTTAGTATGTATTTTTATATTTTGCTCCTTTGTCTCCATTGGGAGAAAAGCTATCTGGATGGGTTTGGGACCCTTATATTTCTTGTTGTTGTGTGAGGATGTTTCTTCTTGGGATTATTGGGTTTATATTTTTGAAGGACAACTAAGTATTTGTTGGAGGCCTGGAGTCTTGATCCGCCAAAGTTGTACTAAGTATCTTCTTTGACCAAGATCAAATATCAATATAGCATAGAAAAACCTTGAATAAGTACTCAACGCCGAAAAGAGAGAATTGAGATAATAAGCCTCTTGGGAAAGATCATATGCACCCACATAAATGTACAATTCAAGATGATTCCAAATGAAAATGTCTCCTTGGTATATATAAACTAGGAGGTATAATTACAACTAATGGAATAAATCCGACATAAATAAAATAACATTACTAATGTAATATGCCACAATTAAGAGGTAATGAGCCAAAGTGGGGCTTAACATGCCCCCTCCTTGAGAAAAGTGTTGTCCATAACGCATGAGTAACTCTGAGATATACGTATAAAGAGACTCATCTTCCCAAGTGGAATCTTAGGCCAGTGGTTTCCTCCATTTAATGAGATGTCCTACGAAGTGGATATTCCTCGGTGTGAACTCTTGTGTCAATGGCTTGAGGGCTCAATATGGATTTTTCCTTCCTTGTCAAGTTTGGAAATATAGTTTGAAATTTGGGATCTTATGCTTCTGTTCTTTAAGCATGAAACATGGAAGCAGATTGTACTCATTGAAGATGTAGGCAACTCAATTTGTATGCCATGGTACCAATCTTTTGCAATGCCTTACATAGAGACCCAGCCATAGTACTTTGGTGATAATTTATTTATACTTTGGCTTGCTTGGGGACATCTGTTTGTATGGTTGTGATGTAAAACGCAATCCCTTCAAACTTCTTTCCTCTGATGTTGATCTTGCTTGTTGTTTCATGCAATTCTATACCATGGTCAGGTTGTCCTTTAAGATTTGGAGAACTTATTTTTGATGCTTTCGATGTGATCTTCCATTACTTGAACCTTAGGTTTTTAGAAAGAAGTGATGGAAGGAGATTAGTATCCATAGAGTTATACATAAGTAGGTCCATAAATTTTTGTTGAGGTATAGAAGGAAGTGTTATACCACCATTCTTAGGGTAACCATTTGAACCATTGTGTTTATTTTATCAGAGACAAAATGGAATTGTATCGGAAATTTCTTCACTATCTCGTTTTGTCCATTAGATTGAGGGATGATGGGATGAGCTATATAAGCCAATTGGTATGCTAAAAAGAGAAAACAATTTTGTCCAAAATGTCTAGTGAAGAGATGGGCTCTGTCTTGCCCACAATGAAATGTTGGGCTGCCATGTGGATTTTGAACTATCTCCATGAATCTGATGGACAAGCTGGCCTTTGAAGGGATGAGAGGTGCACAAAATTGTGTGCCCAGTTGAATCTATCAACAATCCTCATGATGGCCCTCTTTCCCTTCAGACTTGGTGGCTCCCAAGTAAGAAATCCATGGAAACCTCCCTCTCGATTGACTTGGGATGACTAATGGTTGTAAAAGAAGACACGGGGTCTTAATTGTTTCCACACTGCTATTTTGTTGGCAAAATAAAATGATACATACAAACCTTTGAATTGTCGGAGTTTTAAGGCCATCCCAAAAAATCCTTCTTGACTCTATGGTAGGTTTTTCAAAAGTGATTACCATCCCTCTGGAGAGGGTGTGCAATTCCATTAGTACCTTTTTTTTGAGTTGGGGTTCTTACATAAATATAAGCAATCTTTGTACCATGGTGAATCATTTTCCATGTAAATATGTATTTGAGAGTGCATTGGAATCCTGTTGTAACCTTTAAATGAGAGTCCACACTTTTCTTCATTCTTCCATTTCATCCCTTGCTTATACTATCCAATTGGGTTGGATGGTCGAGATAGCACAAATAAAGGCCTCAACATCTTCATGCTTTCTTGAGGTGCATCTGCCACAACATTTACTTCCCAACATAGACAATTTCAAAATCATAAACCCAATATCTTGGTTACCCATTTTGTTGTTCTTTTGAAGATAGTCTTTGTTCAGAGGTATTTAAAACTATCATGATGTTTTGACCTTCAAAGTGCCTACCTATTAGGTAGGGCGCCATTTCTTCAATGCATGTAGTATTTCCATCATTTCCTTCTCCTTAATGGGTGATGTTGGAGTTGGTTCTTCTAGTAGCCATGGTGCAAACATTTCTTGCCACCTTAAATGCATTCTCCAATGATTTGGGTTCCCCAAAGGTGAACCTCATGTTTGGTAATTTATCCTTTCAAAGTTCCTATGAATACATCAATCAGATTGCTCATCTGGAATATTTGTTACCTTTATATTCAATCTTTGGAAGTTCTCAATGTGAAAACATGGCTTGGAGCCCTTTTCTTGAATTTATCAATTGGCTAAAGAGGTGCTCGCTCCTTGTATCCTCATAGTGTGCTATCATTTCTTATGAAGTGTCAAGTAACTCTAGGATTATTTAGAACAAAGCCATCAATACCAGCTAAAATTGATTGAGTTCTAAATATAAGAAGCAATTTGCCTTTGTGTATGTGGCACATTATGTAAGATCAAAATTGCTCAATCCTAAAGTATCCATGTGATTGGGTCCTTACCATCAAACTTGCTCATGTCGATCTTAGGAACATGGTTGGTCTTCAACCCAAAGTTTGGAGGCCCTACTCCATTCTTGGTTTACCTTCCTTGTGTCCTCATTGTGAATTTCCATGGGATACATTTTCACTTTTAGGTGTCCTCTCTATTATGAAATTTTCAATCCTTCCATGATCTCCCCTTTTAAACCCTCCATCATCTCTTGTAGTTTCATCTTTTGATACTTGTCTTCTTTTGTAAATCATTTTGTCCCTACACATTTCACCTTCATCAGAGTCCATGTAGGATTCTAGATTTCTTCACCTTCATCAAGAGTCCATGTAGGATTATCTAGAGGCTTATTTGGTGTAGAAGTTCCCTTTTTGGGTGGCATGTTGGCCAAGTATCACTTTTGAACCTTGATTTTGAGGTGGTTCTGCTAGACAATATTTCTTCTGATGTATATCCAAAGTTTCGGCCCTTTTGGGTATGAAAATTTATTTTTTATAGTTATCTGATATTTATTCTCTGCAATTCCATAGGTTTGATCAAAATTGGATGTGCCAAGTGGAATTTACGGTAACTTCCCCACAACTTGCTGATTTTTGGCCTTTCCGAGAGATGTCACCTGTATAGCGTGCCCCACACAAACTAATTGATATAAAATTATGAAACTAGTACCAGAAATACTACAGTCTATCCACTATCCAATGCAACCAGTCACACTCAATTTGGATACTCTAGGAAGAATTTATGATTGTTTTACCTAAACACCTTCTTGAGACTAGTCAATAGGACTAGTCAGATACCCTATCTTCCACAGGGTGTATCTACAAATGTAAGACGACCCAGAAGATGGAATTTTTATCATAGATACTTTACTAATTTATGTGAATATCCTTTGGAGTTCAGGGTCTGAAACATTACATAAAAAAATTTATAGGGAAAATTCCGCAATGACTCAGTTCAAGATGATTCTAGAACCCTATATTTCATAGGATGTATTTCCAAAATTATAAGGCCTCAGGAGCTAAAATTTTAACCCAATGTACCTTGATCCGTCTACTAAATATCCTCCAAGTTGTTCCTTCTGAAACGTTGTATAAAAAAAGTTATAGAGAAAATTCCATGGTGTCTTAGATGTAGCAGTGAAACCCCAAGACCTTGAGCTCTGATACCATATGTTAAGAACAAAATATCAATATAGCATAGAAAAACCTCAGAATAAGTACTCAACACCTTGAAAAAGAGAGAAATTCAGATAATAAGCCTCTTCGAGAGGGAAATCTCCTTATGCCCACATAAATGTACAATTCTAAGATGATTCTGAATGAAAATGTCTCCTTGGTATATATAGGAGACTAGGAGGTATAATTACAACTAATGGAATAAAGCCGACAAATAAAATAACATTACTAATGTAATATGCCCCAATTAAGGGGGTAATGAGCCAATATTAGGGCTTAACACTTGCTCTCTAATCAAAGAATCACAAAAGTTCTCAAGAGTGGGTTTTGATAAGTTTCCCCTACAACTTCTTGTATGGCATAAAAGGTAGATACAAACACAGAATACACACTACCTAGATTATAAAGAATAGTATAGATGCAACGATCTTCGTCTATCTTTATCTTACATTCTTCACATAAAGTTCTGAGTGTTTTAAACTTAGATAGACAGTCTTCAATGCAAGAAAAATCACTTGGACTCAAAGTCAATACTTGATTTTCTAACTATTGTACTCATATAATATTGTGTTTACCAAACACATATTCAATCTTTTCCCAAGCTTTTTTGGGTTTATCAATTGATTGAAGGTGGAACCTTAAATCAGGAGAGATGAACATTCCGATTAATCCACGTGCTTCTTCATTCCTATTATCCCATTTGGATTTCTTATCAACATCAGTGGGTGTTGTTTCCTTTCCCAAGGTAATCTGGTACAAGCCTTTACTTCTTAATAAATCCTCCATATGGGATTTCCATTGGAAGTAGTTGGTGCTGGTAAGTAAGAGATTATTTGTAGAATCCATATTAAATATGTAGATAATACTGATTTAAAAACTTAAATTGATGATATGAATGGAACGAGCTCGAAAATTTATGCGGTTTAAAAAAAAACGACATTGAAAATGAACTTCGGACGCGAGAGTTATGCCCTTTTTAAAAAAGGCATAAACGGTAACCAAAGGACCACGTGGTAGTGTAAGTTGCTTTATGAAGTGACCCACTTTTATAAAGAGAAGTGGGGCTCACTTTTA
>SNQJ01S0112234.1:33378-50197 GCA_010110895.2 Picea sitchensis
AGTGCTTGTTGGTTGGAGTTATTTCCTTATCTTTTCTTCTGGTCATCATTTAAATTATTAAAGATCCAGTGAGTGTGTTATCTCGCCTTGTGAAGGATCTCTTCAGCGTTTCTGGTTGTATCTCCGATTTTATTAATTACAGACCCCATAGCCCAATGGAGGAGTAGATTGTCTCAACCATTCAAAAATACTTTGACAACAAAACCCTTGTCCTTCATAACTAGCCTAATATCTCCTCAAACAAAGCTATGTCAGACAGATAGATCCCTCTCTGAGTCTTGGAGGGCTAGATCCAAGACTCAAAGCGGTTTTGATGTTGCCTCTATAACCGCCTCACGGCCTTGGGCAAATTACAGAGCGCTAACAAAGTTGATTGTTGAAGTAGACCAAGAGTTGTAGAACTTCTTCACCACCTTGATCCACAGAGAAAGGGCCTGCTCTAGAGGAAATTGGTGTTGTTACTCATTTTCTATTTATATTCATGTACTGCATATTTACGTTTTTGCATTTGATTACTTAAATGTTTTCTTAAGTTAAATTTATTTTATAAGTTCTATTTATGATTTGAAGTGTGTGTGTTTTAGCAAGTGTTATTTTTATCATTTATAAGTTGATGGTTCATTGCTACATGTCTCATGCTATAGAACTTGCAAGTATAAATCATCATAATTTTCTTTATTTTCAATCAAATAGAATTGGATTTCTAGATAGATGATAATGTCATGATTAAATTGTCCAACTAGTTAATTAATTCCTGAGTCTTGCATATATTTTTCCTAATACCTGGCAAGCTTTACCAACCTTGGGATGATAATTAAATGTACCAGAAATCTAGATGCTATGTTGGAAATTAATAGAGTATATAGTAGACTTGTCATTTTTGGCACCTTTTCCGAGGAGGTGTCAAAATACTTTGGGAATTTTTGCTTGGTTGGAATAGATAACACATGGTACAAGGATTTACACTATAGGAATAGTCGAAGTCCCTCTTTGTAACATCTATATATGAAGTGTTTTGCATTTAGTTAGAAGCATATAGATGCATGAAAATAAATAGAAATCCAAGAGCACGAGCACTTGGCACAATAAGAGCCACGTGAGGTACTAACCAATTTGTAGGTAGACCTTCATGAGGGGGAAGCTAAGGGATAATACTTCATACTCAATGAGGTGACAAGAGGAATTCTACTCCTGAATCTGTACCAAAATTTCTTCTGTAATAGAGGCATAGTTATCCTCCCATTGAAGGACTTGTGTATACATAAGAGCTGATTAGTGGTCAACTTGATTCGAACTTAGACCCTTAACATAATATAGTTCATGAACCAACATATTCTGGAGAATCAATTTCTTCTTGAGAGTCAAGAGCACCAGAGAGACCACCATGTGTGGACCCACTACTCATCATGATGGCATAAGAAGAAGGGGTTGGTTCTAACCAGGGTGCATCGTCACTTTTGAGTTTCCAATCAAAGAACATGAAGATGATGCTCCCATGAAGAATATTTCTCCATTATCTCTACCTAATTTAATGGTTTATCCAATGAAGACACGTATACCTTCCTTTTTGAGTTTGATGCCCTTTGCAGAATTTATGACTATACAACAAATGCTTAAAAGCTGAAGTTATTTTCTTCCACCTTAAGGAATGCAACACTTTGGTGGTTCATGGGACTTAGTGGGAAGAGTATCCATGCATGGGATGATATGAAACAAGATTTTCTAAAAACATATCAAGACTAATGCAAGTAAAGGGACCTTCATGAAGAAATCTTTAATATGACTCAGAAGGAGGACAAGAGTTTGGAGGATGAGAGAACCTTCTATCCCAAACAATCAACATAGGTACATTTCAATTCGGGCACCAAGATCATCTACAAGTGGCCAAGGGTATGAAATACAATATCTAAATTGGTTGGTTAATTAATCAACGCAACCTTGATATGCAAATATAGATAATTAAAATGATAACCCTAAAATTAAGGTGTAGACAATGCTCGCTACATATCATAGTAGTCCCAAGAAAGAATAAAATTCCCAAGGTAAAGTATGAAGATGAATAATCTATAACAGAAGCTCCATAAATGAAAAATCAAGAGGGCTCGATTTTCCAAGATTTATTTCTAGACCTCGGCTCATTATCTCTCATTCTTATCTTCAGTTCGACAAACTTAAAGAATGAAATTACATAACTCTCACTATTTTTCTAGTAGTCTTAAGTATATTGATTTGGTTTATGTTTATTGCGAATATATGAATTTGAATTTAGCATAATGGATTGTAAAAAGTTAGGACTAATGTATGTAGTCACTCTTACCAACCTAGCTAGTTTGATCATAATATAAATAAATATTTTTCTTGAGCACACACACACACACACATATAGGACTAATGTATGTAGTCACTCTTACCAACCTAGCTAGTTTGATCATAATATAAATAAATATTTTTCTTGAGCACACACACACACACACATATAATACTCAAACTTAATGGTGAATCTTATCAAGTGATCTTGGCTTGGCAATTTTTTTTGAATTCCATTATCATGGAATTTGACAACAAACGTGAACCAAGTGACTTTGTTTATAAATACAAAATGTATGTGTATATATATTTCTACATATTGCATGCATCATTAAAAATCATATACAAGTACATATAGACATTATCTACATCTATACATAAATCTTTATCTGTTTACAACAGTGCATGCACATGCACACACTTGTGTTTTAAAATAGATAGATATGTAATTTGTCTCCTAAATAACATATACTCCTTAATGCAGCCATTCATTCAATCTATCTATAGGATGTATCATGTTACAACTTACCTTTCCAAACTTACCCTCCTTTGGAACCTACCAAACTTTTTGAACCTAGTAAATATTTACTTTAGGAGAATCATATCAAGTAATATCTAACAATGGTTCAGGGTTAGATATAATCTTGAATAAGTACCCCACTTAATCTTTGTTTTTTGAGGATTTTAAAAAGAATCTTAATGTGTATGGATGGTTTGGGTTAGGGTTTGTTATAGCGCAAGTTGTAGGCTAGGAAAAGCCCGACCCAACCACAAAGCAAGTGTTGCAACTTGGGAATCCTACACCCAATGTCACCTCGATGTAGGTCCCACACTTCAAGGGTGACTAGGTCACTTTAGGGAGGATATCCCGGTGACCCAAGGGGGATTGAGATGGAGATGGAGGGAAAAGGAATTGAACCCCATAGAGGTCAAATATAAGTGGAATAAAAGGTAAGAGATGCCTTTTAAGTCAAGTAATTATTTCTCCACATGTATAATAATTCTCTAGATGATTGTACCTGCCCGAGACACAAGAAAAGACACTTTGCAATGGTATATGTTAGTTGGATCAACAAGTTAATTTTGTTGTCCCTAATTTGCAGCAATAGATAACAATATATATCAGCAGGAAAATGGTACTATTATCTGCTCAATAAATGCTAAAGATCAAGTAGAAAATGTAAGAGAAAGACTAGTAAATGACTGGCTAAACTCAAGATGAAAAACCAATATTCTTAGCATAATAGTAAAAGACCATACCACGATCAAGACAAATGCCAAGATAATCCACCATAAGAGCTAGAAAACATGATCCAAGGCTAGCGCCTCAATCCTCCATCAACCATTTATCAATATAGCCATAAACAAGTGCACAAGAGACAAAAAGAGCTAAGTGTAGCGAAAATTTCAGACCAAGTCCTCTCACAATGAGGGAGAGTTATGATAAAAATGAGATCTTATGATCTCTATTTATACAAAATGTATCTAACATAGTCTGTCCACATACTTTAGAGTAAAACACAAGATTAAGGGTTAACAACCCTAATATTGCCCCTTTTTACAAAATAATATTAAACAATTCCTTTAAAATTTCACTTTTGCACAAATAAAACCCTAATTCAGAAGGACATCACCCCTTTAGGGGATGTTTTGCCACTTTAAGGAAATATTTTTTGTTGGAGAAGCATTGGTAGACCTCCAAAGGCCACATGTCAAGCATCTAAGCACTCTCATCGTGGTGAAAACCCTCTTCTCCTCAAAACGTCCATGTGTCAAAAGAGTGGTACCTCACCACCATGCCCTAGCCCCCCAAAGCATGACGTCAAGCTAAAAAATAGGATGTTTTTCCCCTCCCGAGAAAATTGTTTGAAAAGTGAGGGATGGGCTATGTTGTCCAAGTCATCATCAAGGCATTCCAAGTCTGATCTCTCTCATCCGACATGCGGTCCCTTGGCATCCAACCTGTGGGCTTGTAGCCCCATGGAAGCCCAATCTAGGCTTGTTCTCCAAAAACTGTCCACCAACTAGGTCTTGCAGCGACAAATGAGCACACCCTCCAAGGATCTCAAGTCATAACATCATGATAAGTGAATCCAGTCAATAAATAAACCATCTAAGCATGTGAACCAAAGCTCACTATATCAAATAATTAACAACTCAAAGACACTATGCGACTTGTCAAGATTGAATATGGGAGGGTTGACAAGGTGTCCTATTGGGTAGATCTTGCCCTGGGTCATGGAGAGTTTCCAAGAGATCCCTCTTTAAGCCATGTAAAGTGGATGAATTCATTGGGGTCAAGACTCAATGGGCATAGGGCTCATGACATATAAGGGGTCATAGTGTCTCATTCATGGGTGCCTTTGTAAAGGGTGTGTGGTACCTTCATCTGCAATGCACTTTTTCCAAGCCCATCAATTGCCTTTTATCTTGCTTTATTTATTTTCTTTCAATATAGCGTAAGGAGAGGTTGAAGGTCACTTCCCTGACATGGTGACCAGATGATGGCAATGTCACCCAAAAACACCTAGTGGAAATAAGAAGGTTGGCTCGTGATGAGACCCCCTTTCTCTCAGCCATGCGACTGAGATCCATTACCCTAGTTTGGTGACTATATGATGGTAATGTCATACCACTAGATATGCATGGACGTGGAATGTAAGACGTGGTAGGTGGGCTTCATTGATGAGACCTCCTATCCTTCAACTAATCTTTTTAAGCATTCTTTGTTATATTGTGCAGGTCCCCTTTACTCAAAGATAAGTGTTTCATTGCTCTTGGGTGATCCCTGGGTGAAACATCTAGAAAGAGTTTACACAATGATTTTATCGTTTACCCAACATCCAACCCTGGATTTTATCGTTTACCCAACATCAACCCCTCTGGGCCTTTAGCCCCTTCTTCCCATAGAATGAGGGACAACCCCTTCTTGGGTCAATACACCCTAAAATCCCAAGAGATAAGGAAATAGAGGGGAATAATGATGGAAAGTGGTAAGTATGGTCAGGAACGGTACAATGACTCATTAAGGGAGTTCCCATTAGCAAACCCATCCCCAAGGAAAACCACTTACTAGGACACAATGTCAACCACCAATGTGAAGCATGGAAAAAGGCATAATGTCCAAGCATATATCATGAAATCTAGAGTAATCTAAGATACAACATAATCACATGGCTTAAAAATTGAAATGATGCTCACCATAATATTGACTTGTACCTCATGGAGAAAGGACCACTGCCTTCCGGAAGCCCGCTGGTGTGGTGGATGCCATCTACAAAACTGTGACAATCTGTTGTGGTGAGTGGGTTTTCCATCTGTGCAAAAGGGTATTGTTGGTCACGTAGTCTCTCGACACTCCATATCTGCAACTTGAGGGCCTCGAGACATGATCTCATTAGTTATCCACAAAATGGGGATAATAGGGTAAATTGCATATATTATTAGGGAATATGTTTTCTTGTCACGCTTTCTTTGATAAACTATAATAATCTAGGTACATGGTTAGTTGGACTATGGTCTAGTGGTAAGTAATGAAGCCCTTAATGCAACAAGACCCAGGTTTGATATTTTGTCTCTCCTCTTTAGGATGGTAGTTTTCCTCAAGTCCCTAAGTGGAAAGTACTAATCTAGCACTAGTAAAGAGTTTTATTGTTTGAACATTTCATTTAAAAATATCTAAGGTACATGCTTCAAATTTAGGGATATGAGAGAATGAAATGTCTTTTAAAGGTCGATGATTCACTATAAATACTTGAGGTTCTCTTTTCACAAGACGTTGAGGTATTTATTGCTATGTCTAAATTGGCTCACATGGAAAGGAAATTCCCTTGGATATCACTTAAGGAAAATCTAAGGCATGTAGTAAAATTCTCTGTTGATGACATGTTTGAGATCACTGCCACAATTTGATTGTTTTGGCTTAAATAATGGTTGTTTTACACCATGGGTATTCAATGACATCCATTCATAACTTCTTCTTCCCCAATAAATATTAACATTTGCTCCATTCTACTTAAAAAAACTTAAATGCATTCATCGGAGGAAGTAAGTTGCATGTAGTTAGAAATGTTTTAATACTTTATTGACTTTGTCTTTGAATTATTAATTTATATCCTTCTTTTGTTTTTACATGCTCCCGAGTGCTTAATTTATAATATGGCATATCTAAAATCTACTTTCGATGATGAATCAAAACTACAAATATTGAATGGGAACTACCACATTCATGAGTTACCAAGATACAATTATTCATTGGTTGAATTGATCAAGGACATGCTCATAGTTGCTCCAGATAGACCATTATCTATGGATGCTTCTGAGGTGTAGGCTCGTCCTATGGATGCCCAATATCATGGTAAGATGACTATGAATTAGTTTTGAGTTTCTCTATGAATTTCTATGACTATGAATTGGTTCCTTGGAAAAAAGCATAATTTTATTGAAATATGGTAAGATGACTATGAATTGGTTCCTTGGAAAAAAGCATAATTAAGAGGAGGGTTTAAAAGCATATGGTAAGATGACTATGAATTGGTTCCTTGGAAAAAAGCATAATTTTATTCATAGAATATAATTACATTTTGTAGATACATGTCAAAACATGTATTGTTGTTGCTACAAAAGGGAAGTCCATATCTGTCTTTTTTCAAAATGAAAAAAACCTCCTGCTGATGAGGCCTAAGAGACAGAAAAGAGGGTCATCTCACCTTCGGTATACCAAGTGATCACCAGCCAAGGTCCCACTTACATCCATAAATCCGAGAGGAAAAAACAGCTAGGAAGAGTGCTAGACAAGTGAACTCTGTTCAATAAGCATAAAAACTACATAAATATATTTTGTAAAACTAAGTAGTCCATATAGGTATACAGAAGTCTCGGATAAAAACATAAGTCGTCCAACTGAGCAAAAACAAAAAAGGACATCTGAGTTGTCTATATGAAAGGAGTGTGTATAAAATATGTCCTTGTCCCATCTTTTGTTTCCTGGATAGTCCAAGAACCAAAATCCAACTCTATGCTAGATTTGGATAGAGCATCTACACCAACATTTCGTTCTTTGTAGACACGATGAATAGAAAAAGAGTCAAAACTGTTTAAAATCTTGTCTATTTCTTAAATCAAAGGAGCTAAAAAAATATTGTGGCATCTTTAAAGTTTACGGTCCAAATCACTACATTCAATGAGTCACCATAAATTTGTAGTGAAGTCACCCCCTTTTCTCTTGCAAAAAGAGTAAGTAGTTTTAGGGCCATAAGTTCAGTGTAATTGTTTGAGCTGGATCCAAGCTCCCATAGGTTTGTCCATTGTTCTGGGATGCTCCATCGAAAAAATTCCAAGGAACATTTTTGTCAACTTGTTCCTCGCGGATAAATCTCATTGGAGGAGAGTCCTTAGCTTGAGGAAAATGTTCTAGAATAATTAGGCCTTATGATGGAGTACATTCTGAAGAGACCATCCTATTCTGAAATATTTTTGCGTTTCTTTCCAACCAAACCCCCCAACAGACAATCAAAGGTAAATATCTTATTGACTTTTTACTGGAATATGAAGACCAAAATCTCCAGGCCTCCTCACCATAAATGCCCCTCCAAGAGCAGATTAAGTCTAGGAAGGAGGAGTATTCTTTGCAGACCCGTAGCGTAAAAGAACAAGAGAGGAAGAGATGACCCACCGCCTCCTCTTAATTTTTGCATAGAGAGCACCACCCTGATCCTTTGATCATCCTTTTCTTCATACGATCCCAAGTTGGAATTTTTTTTTCTAATATACACCACATGAAAATGCATCTTTTCAAAGGACACTTAGACTTCCAAAGGCCTTTCCACCACCAGTTTGGTTCTCTATGAAATAGGTCGAAGTTTAGATGAACATACCCCATCTTGGGTGTGTAAGTTCCATGCTCCGCATGTATCCAAATTAGTTCATCCTCCCTTTCTGTGATCCTGACATGTGTAGTTTTCAAAGCCAAGAGGTAGTTTGACTATATTTATGCTTGGTGAGCTCCCAGTCCCACCTAAGCAACACCTAGCCAACCTTGATTCCAAATTGAGGAAGTCCCTGGATATGCTATCTGAGTCAGG
The DNA here is from genome assembly GCA_010110895.2 of Picea sitchensis. Classification (NCBI taxonomy): domain Eukaryota; kingdom Viridiplantae; phylum Streptophyta; class Pinopsida; order Pinales; family Pinaceae; genus Picea; species Picea sitchensis. The sequence continues at coordinate 41,769 of SNQJ01S0112234.1, forward strand.
TGAAAGAATCCCCTTTCCTGAATCTATTGTATAATATCTTCCGGCAAGAGGTGGTTTTGACCATTGCTTGCCCAAGGATCTGAGCCATTTCTGACTTAGGCTCCATTGTCGATCTGCCATGGCAGACTCTCTCCTATCACCGAGAAGCAATTAACCATTGCTTTTGAGATGATTGAGCAGTTTGCCGATTTTTTGGATATTTTTCCCAACCACCGTTCCAATGTATTCAACTTAATATACTTATGGGAAACTACCTCAATCCAAATATTTTTTGTTACAATTAGCCTCTAAACCGATTTTTCTGCTAGGCATTTTGCAAAAAAGAATATGTTTTTTAAGCCCCACCCTTCTAGCAGTTTCGGTGCAACCAACCTCTTCCAGCTTACCCAGGGGGTGGCATGTTTGTCCCCGCTTCTTTACGAGAGAAAGTTAAAACATTTTTTCCGTACCTTTTCCAACATCCCTTTAAGGATCCAAGCTAAAGACATCCAATAAACCGGTATGGCTCCCAACACCGATTTCACTAAGGTTAGCCTTCCTGCCCTAGAAAGCCATTTGAAACTCCAGACCTTGAGTATTTTTTCAAGTTTCCCAATGAGCCATTCCCAATCCACTATTCTATAACTATTAGGCTTGAGGTGAAAACCCAAGTATTCGATTCCTTTATATATATATATATATATATATATATATATATATATATTAGTTTGTGTGTGTGTGTTTGTGTTTTCAGTCATGGTGTGCTAACATTAAGCTAGCTAGTGAAATTTGGTTAGGATCGAGTTGAAATTCAATATGATATAGATAATTAGATAGTTCATTCTATAATTGGGTGTGGTGTCATGAAGCATAGTCGACGCATCCATGCATACTGCAAAAATGAATTCAACATGAAAAATCATAATCCTAAACATGATAAAGCACACTAAAATGACTACACTACTAAATTAACTCATTTACATATAAGACATAAGAAATACTAATAATTTATATTTGCATAGTCATTATCTAGTCGTATATGTTTATGCCTGGTCTATATTAGTAGTTTAGGTTGGTCATTTATAGCTATGTTACTTAAATTGCTCAATTTTGGTAGTATTTAGCTTATAAAAAATGTTGTGACTAACTCTTTTGGTTGCATAGTCACAAATTTGTCATTTTGTATTAGTATGAAACCAACAATAAAATATAAATTACATAATATAAATCATATTTCCAATATTAGTATTACTCTATATTTTTTTACACACCAAGGGGGATGTTTAGAGAGTCTCAATGCAAGTCGCCTTTGTTGAGTAGTAGGTGCTTTGCATAAGTTAGAGTTTATTAACAACTCATCATTTAGAGATCGAATATTCACAACATGTACAACAACAAATCGATAATCCTTCCTTTTCATAAATAACTCTTTATCATCAAAGTTCTCACGAAAATCACAATTTGCTTTGAACAATGAGCATTTAGAGCTATTTATGAACCCTACAATGTTTCCATGAGTGCATGGATGACCATCAATATATAACAGTTTCTTTATTTTGAACTTCCCTTAGGAATAATCATTCAAGTGCATACTATACATGGAAATGCTATGTTTTTATTCAACATAACGACATCAATTATATTGAATTCTTTGGAATCACAAACACATCAGAAAGGATAAACAACCCCATCCTTGCATACTCTATTATATTGAGAATCATGTAATTATTACCACAATAAGAGAATTTTGTCCCTAAATATAGCAATGGGATGGATGATGACCAAGCGCTATACATAACATGATTATATGAAGTTTGGCATGCACTTTATCAATTAAGAGGAAGTGAGAAGTCCACACTACCCTCTAATAAATAAAGCAACTAGTTTATACTTGGACACCCTTATTCTCAACATGTCTATATGTTTGGACCTCATAGTAGAAATTTGGCTTCGGGTAGTAATATTTTTCTCATCCCCTGGGTCACTAAAGCTCTTAGTTCGCTCAACATAGGAAGATGGGATATTTAGATTAAAACAAATGGGGATTGATTTGGCTTTCATCTTTTCCAAAATTGTGCAAAAGGAGAGGTTCCTACATGTTTTTCTATGACAACTATTTGATCCTCAATAATGGTGGGAGGTGCAAGGACTTTTGCAACACCCACCGAGCATAGACGCTCCTTGAGTAAACTCGGTGGTAAGATGGTCAAGAGAATAGAAGAGGCATGCGATCGGTTGGGAAAATGAAATTTTATAGGTATGGGCATAAACACCTTGGGCACACAATGGTGACGTGTGGACCCAAGAGGGAACGCACCTCATTTTCCTTATGACGAAGGATGATGAGTTGAGGTTGTGTTTGGAAAAGGACAAGGCGACTTGGGCGCACGCCCAAGGAGTGGGGCAACATGGACACATTGGAGAGGTGGATGACCCCTTCGACACACCCTTGAAGAGTCAAATCGTTGGTTTGAAGAAACACACAAGGCAAGGGTGCACACAAGGTTGGGTGCATTGGTCCGAAAGGACACAATGGTTCATGAGTGCACAAGTTTGATGAGAGCGTCGATCTGCGAAGGGGTGCATCGATTTGTTTGGGTGCATTGATCCATGAAGGGGTGTGACACCCCAAAGGACATGGCAATTCATGAAGGAGACGATTGGAGTCCATATAAACAACATAATGCACATGATCTAGAGGCAACACATCACATAATCACAACTCGAATTGGAGAGTGAGGTTTGTGGCTCGGGCATAGGTGAGATGAAGATAAAGGTGAAGTACGAAGGCTTGGCTTAGTCCCTTGTTGGAGTGTCTTGGGAAGAGCGCATGACAAAGAGGTGTGAAGGTTAGGTAGGGAAGTGCATGCGATGGCGAGAAGGTTGCGACGATTGGGCTCAAGTTGTGATAGGGAGACTTAGGTGTATAAGCAAGTAGGCAAGTCAAGATGTGACTTAGCCTAATTCTTGTATATCTATGCATTGAGTTGCAAAATCCTCTTTGTAAGAATTGTAGCAACATTTGTATATAAAGACTTATACATATGTTAGGAACATATTGTGGCACTAACCATACTTATATCTTCTTATGTATGAATGGTTGCATGTTCTTGGTTGTGTAATTGGCTAAGAATAAGAACTATGTAATTGTTTAAGTAAATAACGCAAGTGTATTTGGTATGATTGAGTCAAGGTAGAGTATGGGTGCATCTTGAGTGAGGCATAGTCTGGACGAAGAAATTTCAGTTTAGTCAAGTTGCCAAAACCAAAGATCACAGTGCCGCACAACCCGAGGTGTCGGGTGACTTGGGTGCACCAAGTCGAGTTGGATCTTCAGACAAAATGTGGGTGTGTGACAGATGGTATAAGAGCTTGAAGCATGCTCTACTATTGCAACGATGACAATGGATAGAGTGCATGTGTGAAGACAGTTTGGGTACAAACTTGGTGAATGGTTCGGTAAGGCAAACTAATCCATTGTAGAGACAGTTTGGGCACATAATTGGTTGATTTGAAATAGAATTAAGTGTCGTATGTGTGCACACACCTTGATTAGACCAGGTGAAAATTTCATGGGGTGAACTGAGTGTTGAAATATTGTAACTGCAAAGAGTATTCTATTTATTATTGAGGAATTATTCATTAGATCAAATCCCCTTTTGTGGATTGATCATGTGAGGCATTGTAATTGACCAAATCCCCTTTTGCGGATTGGTCAAACCCTGATTGTATTATGAAAATTAAGAAGTAATCCCCGGGCCCAATTAAAGTGGTTTTAACCACTAAGAAGACAAGTCGGCCCTACCTAGTGAAGAGACACCTTTCCAGCACCTGCCAACCAATATAAATAAAGGAAGCCAATGCCTCATTATCTCACTCACTCATTCGCTCATCCAGTGCGCAAGTTTGGTAGCTGCAGTTGGGAGAAGAAGGAAGAGATAGTCACATTGCTCAGTGTTGGATATTCTCTAGTGTTTTGGTTTATTGTCTTAGCATTGTATTGGCTATCTATATTAAGGAAGTTTTTGTTAGGTTTTCTCCCCCATGAGGGTTTCCTAGGATAAATGTTGTGTATCTTGTGATTATGTTTCTGTGAGTGATCCTATCTATGCTATGGTTATCTGGTAAATTGAAAAGAAACCTAATAATAGCTTAAACCTTAACATGGAATCAGATTTAAGCTGAAGAGAGCATCTTTCACTGGATAAAGAAAAACGTCATTGTTTTCATACAAGAAAATTGGGGCTTTTTGTTGAAGAGGAATATTAGCCTAAAAACCATCTAGAAAAGTGCACCCTAGCCTAGGAAACTCTTTGGCACCTTGTGCGCACCTTTTCAGTGGCCAAATACTCTGGAAAGTCAAACCCTAGTCTTGACTGGTACTAGAAAACCAAATGTACCAGAAAACCAGGAAACCAGAACCAGTACCACAAGTACCAACCTAGAATTCCGCTGGTCCAGTTTGAAGGGGAAAATTTGGATTTTTTGAAATCTAACTGCACCAGGCTACTTGCCCCAGCCAAGTGCACCTCCTGGTAAGTTCAAAATAAAATTCTAAGCATTTGCATTTTTTGGTCATTTTCCTAGCTCCAGGTAAAGATGTCTGCAAGCACTAAGCTTGTTGACAAGCTAGAAGGTGTGGAAAACTTCCGTGCCTGGAAGTATAAGATTGCACTCATTCTTGAAGAGAATGACCTAGCAAGATTCATTAAATAAGATGTACCAAAATCTACCGATGCTGCAGCTAAAGAAAAACACCAAAAGGACACAGTTAGGGCCAAAATAATCATTGCATATTCTATTAAAGATCACTTGATTCCTCAAGTGGCTTCAAAGAAGATTCCAAAAGAAATGTTTGATGCCCTAACCAGACTGTATGAAGGAAAGAACATCAACCAGAAGATGAATCTAAGAACTCAACTCAAAAGTAGAAGGATGCAGAAAGGAGAAACAGTTCATGAATATTTCTCTAGAATATCACAATTCATTAAAAAACTAGAAGCAATTGGTGATACTCTAGATGAAGAAGAACTCATAATGACAACCCTTAATGGTCTCACAATACCTTGGGATGCATTCATCCAAACTATTTGTGCCAGAAAGGAGGAACTACACTTTGACAGTCTTTGGGAAGAATGCATTCAAGAAGAAGCAAGAGTAGCTAACCAAGAAGTAATACTATCAAGAGATGAAGATCAAGCCCTAGCTGCTCATACTAAAGGTGGAAGGAAAAATATTTCTCATCCTACCAATGTTAGCATTGTGACAAGATGGGACATATTGCTAAGAATTTTCTAGCTATAAGAGAAGAATACAAGAAGAGAAATAAGAGGCACCATGCCCAAACAATTAAAGATGAAGAGCCACCCATAAAGATGATAAAAGAACAGATTGAAGACTATGTCTTAATCTCTACCTTCTCAGGATCAGCGTCACCTGGCGAGGACACTTGGCTCATAGATAATGGTGCTTCCAAGCACATGACAGGTCAAAGAGACATTCTCTCTTGCTTTACATAAAAGAACTTTCCCCAGAAAGCTACACTTGGAGACGATTACCAACACCCTATCAAAGGAGTAGGAGAATCAAATTACAAACTTGATTTAGGAACCCCAATGAAGATGAAGGATGTATTATATGTACCAGGTTTGACAGAGAACTTACTTTCTATCTCAGCTTTAGATAAGAAAGGCTTTAGAGTTTCTTTCATAGATGGAGAAGTTCTTATGTGGCCCAAAGGAAAAACCATGGAAGAATCAATTGTTATTGGAACAGAAGAAGGTGGCTTGTATAAGCTAAAAGGTCACTCAGAAGAAACCTTGACTCATTCCATTGATAATCCATGTGAACTTTGGCATAGAAGATTGGCTCACATTAACTACAAGTCATTACCATGTGTAAGCAAGGCAGTCACAGGTCTACCTGAATTCAAGGCTGACCATGAAGGCTTGTGCAATGGGTGTGCAAAAGGAAAGAACATCAAGAACCCTTTCCCAAAAAGAGACAGTAAGGCACAAGGAGTCCTAGAGTTCTTTCCCTCAGATGTATGTGGCGCAATGCCATCAACCTCCATCAGTGGGTATGTATATTATGTATCTTTTATTGCTGATTATTCTCGCAAAAATTCAGTTTATTTTTTGAAATCAAAAGATGAAGTGTTCGGTAAATTCAAGGAATTCAAAACCTTAATAGAGAATCTCTTGGAAAGAAATATCAAGATACTCAGGTCAGATAATGGAGGAGAATACACCTCAAAAGAGTTTGTAAAGTTTTGTAAAGATGTTGGGATCAAGAGGGAGCTCACCACTCCCTACAATTCTCAACAAAATGGTGTAGTAGAAAGGAAGAACATAACTATAATGGAAGCATTGAATACTATGATCCATGATCAAGATCTTTCAATGCATAAGCAACAAGAACATCAGTGCATGTACAAAACAAATTGTCCCATAGTGCACTTGGGTTCAAGACCCCTGAAGAGATGTTCTCTGAAAATAATCCAGAAGTAAGCCATCTCAAAATATTTGGTTGTCCCGTATTTGTACACATTCCAAAAGAGAAGAGAACCAAGCTGGACCCTTCAGGAAAGAAGGGAATATTTGTTGGATACTGTGAGGTCTCCAAGGCCTTCAGAATTTATATACCAGGTTACCATCATATTGAGATCAACATAGATGTAACCTTTGATGAAGATGCATCTCTCAAGAAATCAAGAAGATGTCATCTTGAAGAAGTATATGAAGAAGAACCTATAGCTCCCAGAGTTGCATAACTAGTGAGGGAAGTCATAACTTCCCCTGATGAGGAGATTCTAGAAGATCATGACATAATAAAATCTCAAGAACCTCTCCATATGATGAGATCCCACAATAGAAAGCGATCCTGGGCAAGGGAACTTATTCAATATGGAGAGAAGTATGGTGCCCCCGAAGGAACAATGAGACAAGTCAAGAAACCCAAGTTATTCTCCAGTTATATGGCTTTGATGTGTGATCTCTTAGAGAAGGAGCTTACTTGATTTGAAGAAGCCATTCAGAAGAAAGAATGGGCATATTCCATGATATAAGAATACCAATCCATTATAAAGAATGATGTATGGGAAATAGTTCCTAGACCAAAGAGCAAGGATCTGGTATCTTCCAAATGGCTATACAAGATAAAACATGTTGCTGATGGAAGTATTGAGAAATATAAAGCAAGATTTGTTGCTTGTGGCTTTTCTCAAAAGGAAGGCATTGACTATGAAGAGACGTTTGATCTTGTATCCAGATACACTTCAATCAGAACCATCATAGCCCTTGCAGCTAAGATGAAGTGGAAGTTACACCATATGGATGTGAAAACAACTTTCTTAATTGGTGTCATTGAAGAAGAAGTGTATATAAAACAACCTCAAGGTTTTGAAGTTGAAGACATAAAGACTCATGTATGTAGATTGAAGAAGGCTCAATACGGATTGAAATAATATCCTAGAGCTTGGTATGGAAGAATTGACAGTTTCCTAACGAGCTTGGGCTTTACCAAGAGTAAAAATGACTCTAACCTTTACTTCAAAGTTATGAATGATGAGCCTGTTATATTGTTGTTATATGTGGACGATGGTAATACCCCTAGGACGAGACCCAATTGTAATATGAATTGTATTATGTTTTGTAGGCTGGTGAGCTGAGCAATTATAAGCTGGTAGGCTTATGTGTTAGTAGGCCAGAGAGCCTAGGTGTTAAAGGCTAGGGGCTTGTTTTGTACATGTAAATATTCATATTATTAATATAAAAACATCGATGTGTGTAGACTGACCACGATAAAAGAGAATGGGGGATTAAGCTCCACTAGGTTGGGTAAGGGAGAGGGGGCTGAGAGGTTGGAAAGAGGGGCTAATACTAAGGCTTAAGTCCAAGAGAATAATAATTTATTATTATTCCAAAAGATGTTTAGAAGGATATGTTTTTATCCTAAGTTCCTTGGGGAGGACAGGTGACTTCCAAAGGGAAGGAATGTGCTTCATGAGTGACACATGTCGGCTCAGGAACATGTAGACTTAAGGGGAAAACTCTTGTTGTTGGGGGAACTCACGAACTCACGGATGCACAGAGATCTTGGCTCTCATGCCTTCACCATCATGGCTATGCTAGACTAGTTTGCCCCATTTTTTCTCCTCACGAGTTCACTTACGCACTCAACAAGCCCGCAGCTATCCATTTCCACAATTGTTGAACTTGTGGCCATTGTACACCTCTATAAATTACTGAGCCGTCCCTTGCCTTACCCGAATTAGCTATTGTGGTTTGAAGAAGCGGGTTGTCAAGCCCGCGGTTGAAGAGGCAGGTTGTCAGGCCTGTGAGAAACTCTCTCTCCAGGTGAGAGAGGTTGTTGTGGATTGAAGAAGCAGGTTATCAGGCCAGTGAACAACTCTCTCCAGGTGAGAGAGTGTGCTAAGGAAGTGAGTTCTC